>JAOUQW010000026.1:9280413-9293610 GCA_028565825.1 Olivaichthys viedmensis
TTTATTAACGCGTTAATTTTGACAGCCCTATTATATACACTTTTGTATTATGTAAATATAATGTGTCCTGAGAGTTACATGATGCAACATTTTCAACAGGCACTTATTGGAGTCTGAATCTGAAATATCATTCTACTGAGCGTAGATTCCACAACACCATTATGTTATACCCCATGTAGTGAGTACATGTAGTGAATAGGGCCTACATGTCCTATGGGTTTAAGGGGTTAACAAGGTGACAATAATGATCTTCCTTGGTTTATGAACGCAGAGTGAGTGTAGCGCTACTCCTAATGTTGGCAGTATTAAATTCAAATACTAATTCATTAAAGTAATAAAATTTCAAATGCAATTTTAAAGAAATCTGACAGCCCTACAGTACATAGCCAGAGTGGAATATGTCAAATTCCATACACTTCCATAAACTTAGCCCTGTTTCCTGGCCTATCTGACACGGTATATATTTTGGTCCAAAACTAATTTAATTTAGCAGTCCTGTGCTATTATGTTACAAAACTGAAAACCTGGATAATAATTCATACTAATGTATTATGCTAAACTGCTATTCAGGGATAATACACTGCACCATGACGTCATGTCTGTTAATGTACAGAAGTGCTTAGACTTTACCTGCTTTGTGCTTGTTGATGACTGAGCGCTGATTCTCCACTCTCTCGCGCTCTTGCTTCTCCTCCTTTTTACACCGAACCAATCTGCTCTTCCTCTCCGAGAGCTGAGAGTCCAGTTCTCCCTTTTGCACAGCCAGTGCCTGCACATCTACACGCAGCTCCTACACACACACACGCACACACATGTAAATGATTCAGCTCAGTTAAAGAAATACTCCGAGCATTTTTCAACCAAACCTCTATCCATCGCATCTGTAGTGTATGTGCGATTACTACGGACAATCATTTTGGCACGTTTCCCTGTGCTGAGGAAAAAAGTGGGAAACCTGTTTACTCAACTCACTTATGGAAGTCTAAGGGCACTTGTTGGGGCAGCTAATAAACGTTTCTGCGAGACATGTATTTTTGCAAAACGCTTTAATGAATTCTTCAAATTTATTTGTAAATTAAGCTCTAAATCTGAATAATTCCTCCTTTCAGATGGAAGAATTTGTGGTTATGCGTTAACAACGCAGACACGTAAACTCAGAAGTGCCTTAATTTCCATCGGCTTGTGCATGCATACCACAAAACCTTTAGTATGTTAGAAAGTTGGATAAAACTACATTAGAACAGCTTTGGTAACATCCTAAGGCCTTTATTGCTGGAGTATAACGCTTATAGTTTTTAGTTCATGTTATAGTTGCACATTTTAAATGTTTATTAATGGAATTCAACAACTGTCCCTTTATTATAAATGAGTTTCAGGCTGACCTTCTTTTCTCAGTACAAGAAAACATGTTGAAATTCTTGTTTGTTGTAATCAGTCATATGCTGTAGACGCGGTGGATAGAGATTAGGTGGAAAAACGCTGGAGTATCCCTTTAACAGAAATGTTATTTGCACCAATTCTACAAGGTGGCTGTTACATTTATTAGCACTGCCTTTTGATGAAACTATTTCACAGAGTGCAGACCTTAATGCGTTGTTGCAGGCCATGTGCGTCCCCCTCTCCCTGCCTCAAAACCTCTACCAGACTCTGCCTGTGTTTCTCCACACTGGCTCTTACAATGTCCTCCTCCTCCCGCCACTGCTCCAGCTTCCTGCCCAGCAGAGACAGTTCCTGCTTCTGCAGCAGCACCTACACACACACACACACACACATGTCAGAGAGCTAGAAATGAGAAACAGATACATACGCCAAGAATTACGTAATCATTCACCAAGCTACTGTATTTTCCACAGGTAGTGGTGTTTCTTCATCCCTTTGCACTGCACCATGTCATACTGATTAAGGAGCAGTTTGTTATTTTTAGAGTCCTCTGCTGTCTGTGAGGCAAATTGCAACAGAGCAGCTCTGGCGGGGGTCGAAGCCATTTTCTGCGCTAGAAGCCTAAAATAAAGAAACTAGCAAGATCCATTGCATGGCGATATTGTGAATCACAGTTTTTCGAAGGTATCTTCATGATTATGATTATATTATATTATTATTTTTGGATTTTAGGTCTAGAAACACTTTTACATATTACATACGGCACCTGTAATATTACCTGGGTGTTGAGATGCTCCAGATCCTTTCTGCGCTTGTTTAGAATTTCCTCTGAGTCTTTGTAGCCCGTAAGAAGCTTTGCTTCCTGGCTCTGCGCGTCTCTCAGCTCTTTCTGCATGTCCTCCATTCTGGACACCATATAGACAACAGTTTTACTAAGAAAAACAAAAAGGCCTTCAGACTTTAAAGAAGAGCTCTTCAGAGCAGCTGTCATATCACACCAGAAGGACCCTTACTTATTGGTTACTCTGTTCAGATTTCGGTTGACTTCTTGGAACTCTGTGTCTCGAGCTGCAATCACTTTTTCCACCTGTTGTAGTGTGTTCTCCTCATCCTGCTTACATCTTTGCAGATCCTTAACCTCTTCCTGCAGATCCCTGCGACAAAGAGTTGGACATGAGCTGTTTGACGCCTAGCAGTACTCCGCTACAACAGAACATCCTATTGTGCAATGCTAATGCTACAGGATTGAAGATATAGTAGTACCGGAGCTGCTGTTTGGTGTGTACTAGCTGTCTGGCACTATCCCGAGTCCGCTGTTCAATTTCCCCCAGCTGCATTTCTGTCTCTTTTAACCGCCTCTCAGCTTTACTGTAACGTTGCAGAGTGTCTTTGGTCTACACACACACACACACACACACACACACACAATCATTAGAAACATGATGTTATCTTTTAGCACTTCTCCACCAAACAGAGCAGCACAGCACAGTTCATTAACAAATCCAAACCCAAGACTGACCTTAATCCTGGCTTAGCGTGTCGGTTTCCTATCACATAACGCTACCTGCCACACGTCTTCCTTTCAGGGTAAACCATTGAGCACGAGACACAGCGAGTTTGTTGTAATGGCAATGCGCGCACCCAAACACCAAAGTGTACCAATACTTTAATCTTAGTTACAAAATACAGAAACTTTATCAGACAACGTTATAGTACAACAAAAAACACCAGGCGTTGTGCATTATTTGTGGCTGAATCTGAAATATCGTTCTACACTATGTATGTAGGGCACTAGGTATGTGTAAGGCTCCATTATGTTATACCCTATGTATGGCACAAACAAAGTGAATAAGAAGCCGTTTTGGATTCGGCCTCACTTAAAGATGGCAGATTTGATCTGGATCATAGGTTAGAGATGTAAAATATTGTATGACAAAATCGTGATGTTGCCTCTTAAATGTGCCAAAAAAGGACATTTGAAAAGAGAAAGAAACTTTGGCAGACAGTCACTACACTACTACTGAAGACCGTATGTCTCGGCTCGCAGGGTCCCTGGGCAAGAAGAGTAACCAAATTCAGCCCGGGTACTTGGGTACGGCACGGCTCACTAGGCAACAAAATGCAGACTCACGGTTAATTTGCCGAGGGTAGCCAAGCCGCACCGTCTGGTGGAAAAGTGCTATTTGTGATTTAAGACCCTCACATATTGAAATATAGTGTTGTGCAGTTGTGGCACACCTTAGCTCTGGTATCCTTCAAGGCTTCCTCAGCCTCCAGCAGCAGACGCTCAACCTCTCGTAGCTCGGCCCTGCGTTTGAGGAACGTTTTTCCCAGACTCTCCACCTCGCCCATTACACTCTCCTCCTCTGCACGGCTCACTGAACTCTCCAGAAGCCTCCTGTAGTCAGAAACAACAAAAACCTTGTATGAAACATGTATGAGATGGTATCAATTCTCAAGCCATATCGTGCTGATGAGAAATGTCTTTTTTGTAAATTTCACTCAAATCAAACAGTTATTAGCAAATGAGAGCATCTTAATTTGAAGATGTTAGTGGAGCATCCAACCATTGAACTGCCAACAAACCACTAGTGAGCTTTAGTGATAGAAACATTTGTGAGAATATTGTGGAGTATAAAACCAGACCAGGGCATGCGTGTGGAGCAGGGGCGTGGTCACATAAGCCTTGCCACCCCAACTCAAACTACAAATCACATCTCTAAGAGTTTTATTACTCTTATGCATTTCATAAAGGCTTAATAAATCATATCTAGCTCATGTTCATTTACATCATCATTGTAGTGTCCCTCGAGTATTACAAACTCTGAAGCAACTATAAAGCCAATACTGTGATTTTATTTAATTGGCACCAAGGAACATATATATTCTGAAAATGCAACCTTGTGATATAAATAATGAGGTGGTACCAGCCACTAGTGTGCTCTGCAGAGTGTTGTGTAGACTAAGAGCAGGTTTGTGTGTGTGTGTGTGTGTGTGTGTGTGTGAGTATTGTGTAGACGGAGAGCAGGTGTGTGTGAGTATTGTGTAGACCGAGAGCAGGTGTATGTGAGTATTGTGTAGACCGAGAGCAGGTGTGTGTGAGTATTGTGTAGACCGAGAGCAGGTGTGTGTGTGTGAGTATTGTGTAGACCGAGAGCAGGTGTGTAGACCGAGAGCAGGTGTGTGTGTGTGAGTATTGTGTAGACCGAGAGCAGGTGTGTGTGTGTGAGTATTGTGTAGACCAAGAGCAGGTGTGTGTGAGTATTGTGTAGACCGAGAGCAGGTGTGTGTGAGTATTGTGTAGACCGAGAGCAGGTGTGTGTGTGAGTATTGTGTAGACTGAGAGCAGGTGTGTGTGTGAGTATTGTGAGTATTGTGTAGACTGAGAGCAGGTGGGCTCACTGACCTGTGACGCTGAAGTCGGTTCACGGCCCCCCGCAGTTCTTTAAGCTCCATCTGCAACTCTGATCTCTGCTCCTCCAGCCTGAGCAGTTCCCTCTCACTGACCACTCTATCTGACTGCTGCTGCTTTAAAGAACGTCCTGCCTCTTTCACAGAACACTCCTTAAAAAACAGAAAACACCACCACAAGACATTCAAGTAACAGAGCACAGAACACAGAACACAGAACCGTGTCTTGATTAGTCTCAACATGGCCAACATGACCAACATGAAAACTGTCACCGATACAGATACAGTTTTTAAGGAGTTAAAAATTCCGAAATAATTTTAAATGGTCAAAAAATAGGCACACACAAAATCCCTTTCAGCAAATTATCAACATCTCCTCGCACCCGACAGTGTGTCGTCTGTATCAATCCTGTGAAAAATGTAAACATAAAGAAGGTTACAGCTGATTTGATCAGGGTAGACCCCTGTCTCTTCATATACTTGCATTGGCCCACAATTGAATCTGGCCCTTTCCAATGTGGCGACGCCTTGATATAATGCAGTAGCTAGCACATGCAGCCTCTACTGTGTTCTTATATCTATGGTTCATTTATAAATGTGGTTGTCCTATCTAATATTTGAAGAGACATTAATGACGTGACGCGAAACGTCTGTGGAACCCTAATTTTAGCCGATTTTATCAGCCAACCGACATATCAGCCGGGTCCTAGCATCTATTGTGTCTCACCATATCCAGATGGCCAGGCACATTGCAGTATAGAGTGCCATTAGGGATCAGAGGGATATGTAGACCACTGGGAGGAGGGCCATACACCAGCCTGACCCCTTCAGGAGGAGGGCCATAGAACACTGCACCAGGGCCTATGGTCAGGCCTGGTACAGGAGGGGCATAGATGACCATGCCTGGGGAAAGAGGGGTGCCTTCAGGAGGCACAGTGTAGATGACTGAGCCCGGTGGAGGAGTGAAATTAGTTCCTCTCACCCCATCCTCATCACTCTCACCGTCGCTGTTTCTGTGTGAAGGATCTACAGGGATGGGAGATGAGAGAATGAAACAGTGCCAGGTTTTTGGGTTTTTTCTGGAGAGAACATCAGAAGCTGTGGATGCACTTAAACAAACACTAATCACCTCTTCCTCCGTGAGTACGTTGGTCATGTGGATGGGGAGAATAGACCCAGTATCCTGTGCTGGAAGAAGGTCTTGTCTCTTTGCGCTGCTGGCTTCTGGAAAGCTTGCCTCTGTCAGGGGATGGGACATGCTGAGAGCCCAGGCCAGAGTCGTGTGTAGCCTGAGAACCAAGACTGGAGGGCTGGAAGAATAAACATAGAAAGGTCTATATATCTATATATATATATATATATATATAATAGGGGTCTGGTATAAATATAACATAGAAACATGGCATAAAAGTCGTCTAGGTTTTAAAACTGGATCAAAGTGGCTTACATTTTGGTATGGTGGTACATAGTACCAGTAGCCTCCACTGTGCGGAGTATGCCCGAAACTGGACAGGAAATTGTTTTGCTGCAGCAGAGTACCCCTAAGGGCTCCTATCTCCTCAAGCAGCTCCTCCAGGTTCCCACTGTTCTCTGTACACACAAGCAATGGAAGCATTAATAAAACAGACTATTCTTTGATAGGCCAAGGTTTATTTAATATTCCCAAGTTGATACTGTTACCTTCTGTCGCTTGAATCAGCTGATCTCGGAGCCGTTTGGTCTGAGCCTGTTGTCTTTTCAAAGCTCGGTTCAGTCTGGCTAAATCCTGCTGGTGAATACTGGGGTGTTGGACACTGAGGCTATCTGAGTCTGATACGTGAGCCTACAACAACAACAAAAAATATTAGAATACAGATGAAAGGAATCCAGTGTTCTTCAACCGAATCTCCAGCCACCACACTCTGTAGTGTATTGTGCAATTACCATGGACCAGAATTTTGACACGTACTGAGAAAAGAACAGAAAACCTGCCGACTCGAAACTCACTTATAATGGAAGCCTTATGATGGAAGGGCAGTTGTTGAATTCCATAAATAGCCTAGCTGTTGCTATGCACGATTTATCAGCCCCCCTCTAGCCCATCCATCAATGGAAAGGGATCATCATAGCGCACCACTGACCAGATATTATTTGAGTTGTGGACCATTCTTAGCACAGCAGTGACACTGACATGGTCGTGGCATGTGTTTTGCACTGGTCTGTGTTGCACAGCAGAGTTGCTGGGGGTTTTAAACTCTTACTCACCACTCTATTACATACACCTACCTTGTTGGTACACCTTATAGGTATACAGTTAGAAACTATAGCTCGTTTTTTGTGTGTTAATTGTCTCCTAGCCCAGGGATCGGCAACCTAAATATTAAGAGCCGTCTTTTCAACAACAATCACGCCACCAAACATAACAAAATTATTGTCTGTGGTAATCGCACATTTGCCTCAGATGCGATGGATGGAGCTTAGGCTAAAAACGCTTCAATAAATATTCATTTAAAATACAAATGTTAATAGCGACTAAAAAAAAAAAGCATTCTGGACTAATGGTTGAGCCTCATTGTGTACTTTATGAGTGATTATGTTACCCTGTCTTTAAGCAGTTCCTGCAGAACCTGTATTTCCGTCTCTGTCTTTGTTAGCTCTTGCATGGCTTGAGCAGCCAGTATCCTTGATTCTTCAAGCTCCTCTGCATCCTACAAACACAGGCAACTTATCTGTAAACACATAAAATGAATGAAATCCTTCCTCAATCCATTTGCTTGCTGGTTGCCTGTACCTCTGCTCTCTCCTGGCTGATTTTCTGCACAGTGCTGTGGAGGGAGCGAAGCTGGGCCGTGGCTGCATTCAGCTGCTCGGCGGCCATTTGATCAGCGGTAGTGAAGGTTCTCCTGAGCTCTTGCAACTCCAAATCTAAGGTCTTTAGCTGCTCTCGTGTGAGAGTCTCCTCAGCCTTCATCTGCACACATATACACACACACAATAAACACAAACACAGAAAAACGCATCACAACTCTTAAGTGCTGTTCAATTTGTTATGCAAGAAAAAAAAAATCATTATTTAAACCTTCAAGAATAATTCAATGTCTGGTTGTAAGCATTTTAAGAAAGTCAATCTATCACATTGTTCGTAGTACATACTCTTCTCCTCTAATGTAAAAAAAGGTCTGCTCTCTCACCTGTTTGTCTTGCTCCTCTAACTCTGAGAGCAGACGGTCTCTCTCACTTTCGGCCTCTTGCAGACGCTGCAGCATCAGGTACTGCTCCTGCCGCGCCTCCTGCAGCTCCTCCCTCAGCTGGAGCAGCTCAGCCTCCTCCTCACGCCTCTCTGCTGCCTGTTGGGCACCAAAAGTGGTTGAGTTTTCACACTAATTAAAGCCTGGAGGAATCATCAATGAAACACTTGTCACGTTATTCCTTAATGTTTGAATTCACTTTTGTTAGACACAATGCAGAGTTTTCTGTCTCTCCTGCTGCAACACACCTGAATCAATTCTCCTAAGAAGCTAAAAAAATGTAATCAACTACATTGAAAGGGGAAAATGCTAAATTGTGCAGAGCAGTCGCTTTAGAAGACTGGATAAAATATAATAATAAGATTTTATTGGAATAAGTTTTTGTCTCAAAATACACTAAACTGCATCAACTGCAATTTTAGCAATCCCAGCTTTTAATTTGCCTGTTAGTTGGCTCCTGTTCATATTTATTTCAGCAGGACTTCGCTGCTCTTGCAGAGACCTGTGCCAATTTTGCTTTGGACAAATAGCCGTCCAGTGATTTTTCCGTTGGTGAAGGCTCTTCTTGTGTTTCCTCTTAGGAAATAAATAAAGTAGAAGTTGAAACATAAGCTGTGCTATGACGAAATAAAAGCATGTGAAAAGGTGTTGTGTCTTTGCGTGCAAGAAAAAAAACCTCAATAATTTGTGAAATATTGATCCAGATTTAAATTATCACAATCTACGATAATACTGTACACATCATCAATCCAACACTAATCCCCACAGGACTGCTTAAAAAAACCCACTCACCCTGGCCTTTTCAGCCTCTTCACATGCACTCTGGTATTTCTGCTGATAGTTTGTAAGCCTGTGTCTGAGGATGGTCAGCTCACGTGCTAGCCTGTCTTGAGCACGCTGGGCCTCATCACGGTCTCTCATAGCTGCAGAAACTGTGCGGTGCAGCTCTTCCTGCAGTTCAGCCAAGCTTTCACTCAACAGATCCCCATTCACTCTGCTGTTAGTTGAACCAACATCCATATGATTAGTACTCCGATGAATATTCAGTTAGTTGTTCATGTGTTCATTCCTTTAGTTCTCCAAGCTACCATGATGTCTTACCTTAGTTCCCCTGACCCTGTGGCAATAATTCTCTTCAGCCCCTGCAAACACTTGGCCACCTGTTTAGGGCACAGCAGCTCCCTCTTGACTTGCTGCAAGTCTTTCTGCAGGACATTGACCTTCTCCATTAGAGCGCCTTTCTCCCTCTGCAGGAGCACACCGACACGTTATGGGGAAAAGTAAACACCCGACAGTCTACACAAGAGACTACGTTATGGATTATTTTAGCTCAGTTCAGTCAAGCATGGCAAGAGCAAACAGATAAGGCGATGTTCTCACTAAGTGGTTTTTTGTAACCATAACAACCCTGCTTGCTAGCTAATTATGTTTACCAAACAACAGAAACTGTGTTGTAATAAAAGACCACACTTAATAGACATGCCCAGTAATCATCCGATTTGGTCCCAAACTGCTTCTTTGTGTTCAGCGTTGAAATATCTTCAGTTGTCACTTGCCCCCTGAGCTGAGACCTGATTGGTCAGGCCATAAACGCTAGACATGACTCAACAATTGTTTAACTTTTGTTTAACAAAAAAGTTCAACTTTTTTCAGCAAAGTGTTCCACTCTGATGAAAAAACACTGGTTGCCGCTTCCTTTCGGAATTACTTGTAAAATATGCACTGGTGGTTGAGAGAAAACGCCGATTGTGAACAAAGCCCACAGCATTTTCAGAATGTTGCATCTGTCTGTGGGAACACACCTGCAATGTGTCGAGCTGTTGCAGGAGCTCAGTGTTCTCCAGCTCTCTCTCTGCAGCCAGCTGCAGCTGGGCCAGCGCATTCTCTTTAGCCTGTCTCTCCTTCTGTAGTTCTGCCTGCAGCGCAGAGTGCTCCAGCTGGAAGTTACAGCAAAGTTTAGGAAGTGGCACCCTTTCTGCAATGCACTTACAAACAACTCCTAGTGAACGAAATGCTTTTGCCTATTCACGAACACTTGACTCATTCCCTTTTAATGAGAAACCAATGTTGCATTTCTTTCTGCTGCTGAGACATCAGGATGAACAGCAGCTAGATGGAGCTCATGATGTGGTTGTGAGGTGTACCTGACTGAGACGGCGCAATCGACTCAGCTCCTCCTTCAGGTGGTCGGTCTCAGAGTCTCTATTTCGCAGCTGAGCCTCCAATTCAGCTTCATAGGCACTGACCTGACCCTGAGCCTCCCTCAGCTCCACGTTCTCCCTCCTCAGAGCCATCAACTCCTACACAAATCAACATCTTTTAGCTTTCTCACATACATTTCCCACGACCTATAATGTTCTTTTTTAAGAACTTTTGCTGCAACTTCGGTACTTCTCATACCCGCGCAAAGCTATTATTGTTAGACTCTTGTAGCAGAATAGCACATTTAAATTAAATTGAATTAAAATTTTTATGAATATTGTCTGTCACACCTCCTTCGTGCTTTCACAGATCTGGGCTGCTTCCTGCAGTCGGCTGAGCTGGTGATCTTTGTCCTGGAGGAGACGCTGTAGATTGTCTCGCTCCCTCTGCAGACGCAGGCAGTCAGATTGGGCCCGTCGAGCCTGATCCTTCACCCCATGCAGGTACTCCTGCAGTCCTGAGATTATGCCCTCTAGATCCTCCTTCAAGGCCTCATTAGCTGCTATCTGACCTGGAACAAGGGACAAAATGATTAGAAACATTATTCTACATTCTCCTTCCAAATTGTATTTGTATTTTTATGCTGAGAGCACCAATTTTCCTATTCTTTTTTCAGAGCAGCGGTGGCTCAGTCGTTAGGGCACTGGGCTACTGATCAGAAGGTCGTGAGTTCAAGTCTCAGCTGCCAAGCTGCCACTGTTGGGCCCTTGACCAAGGCCCTTAACCCTCCCTGCTCCAGGGGCGCTGTATCATGGCTGACCCTGACCTTTGACCCCAGCTTACCGATATGCAAAGAATCAATTTCACTGTACTGTATATGTATATGTGACAATAAAGGAGCTTTCTATTCTATTCTATAAAAAAGGGGCATTGTTTGTATATAATTGTGTTACATTTTTTTCCCCGGATTTTCTCCAAGCAGAAAGATTTCAGCAAGTGTGTCTTGTACTCCGGGGTGGAAAATATGGTAGTTGCCCAACGTATTCAAACACAGTCAATATTCATTTGAGGAGCGATTTGAATTTTGTTCTATACATAAATTCATTAGTGCAGTCATGGAGTCAGACACTGAGTTTAACTCTGTTCCCTTATTGCGCTTCAAAAAAGTGTGACAGTAATATTGCAACAATTATCAATGATCAATTATGCTATAGAGAATCCTGCTGTTACATAAGATTTCTTTGGCAAGAGAGAAAGAGATGAAGTGAATGAAAATGGTGGTGTGTGTGTGTGTGTGTGTGTGTGTGTGTGGTGATCTCCATAGTCGTGACTTAAGTGTGTCTGGTCCACTCCTACACCAACTCATTAAAGTAAAGGAAATGAGAGGAGAGACAAAGAGATAGAGATGAGAGAAAGCTGAGGGCTTTTCCTTTCAACCCCCCTCTTTACCAAACAACCAAACACCGGCATCATTTTGCCTAACCACTGGCTGCCGCTATATTATGCACATAAATTATACAAGATAACAAAAGGATTATAGCTGTATTATCTGGTTATTAAAAACAGCTGAATTACTGCACACCCAAGCTGTATCCTTTAAGGCTCAGTAATATTGTAAAAAGATTATATTAAATCATTGTATTACATTGTTACATATAAAAAGGTACCAAAATGGGGTTTTAAGGTAAAAATAAATAAATAAATAAAGATTGTCGGTAGGGTGTTATACCTTTATTTAAAGGAACATAATTGTAAAGGAACATGATTGGGCATTTTTTTCTGACAGTCTACATTTTATGATGTATTAAAGACCGGTGGCATGGTTAAAGATTTGTCTGCATTATTTATTTAAAAGCAAATTATTTCCTTTTGTTGACTTGTGTGAATGCCTTAAATCCTCCAAACACACTGAAGCACAAGTCTGTATCGCTTTGAGATGGATCAGGACAGGATAAGACATTTAGTGATTGGTTAAAGGGCTCATTTCCATACTACAGTCTCCTGAATTACTGTATACGAGTATTGCAAAGTCCAATATCACAATACTGCATCACAAACAATATATCAGGCAGGCTTGGTTTTCAAAAGTGTATATATTTACATATTTACATGTATACATATATGTATATATTATTTTTTGCATTTCCAGCCACGATCATAGATCATCAGAAAAATAAATAAACTGCTATACAATGACATATTACACTGAGAAATAATCTCT
This sequence comes from Olivaichthys viedmensis, assembly GCA_028565825.1. Lineage (NCBI taxonomy): Eukaryota > Metazoa > Chordata > Actinopteri > Siluriformes > Diplomystidae > Olivaichthys > Olivaichthys viedmensis. Next base: position 9,292,795 of record JAOUQW010000026.1, read on the forward strand.
TCGAACTAAAAGCCAAATTTTAAAACCAGACATTCATCTCAATGACTGTACAACCGTTGTGGGTGATAAGGAATGTGAGAATGGAGAGTGTTTCCCAACAGGCACCTTTACCGTAACCATAGTTTCAAAGTCAGCATAGCAACAGGAACGGGGTGAGGGGGCTGGACGTAGTGAGTGACAGCTCACAGGTGGAGAACGCCATTGGCTCATGGGCGTAAGAGCCCCGGAGTAGCAGGCATCGTGATGGTGTAGATGCCATCGCCCGTCACCCATCGGCCATGGTGCCAGAGAGCGGGCCATTCAGGAAGTGTTACTAGGTTACCGACTCAACGTCCTGCTGATAAATACTGTACATGTGTTACAGTGAGCAGAACACACGCAGCAGCAGCATGAGCTCCATACAGCAGAGGGTGTTTATATAATGCATGTTCAACACACATGTATAGGCTTCAATACATTTTAATAAGGTGTTGTTTACGAACATGTATCCCTCTAATTTATGAAAGATGCGTTTAAAGCAGCCAACAATTCGATACAATATAATTTACAGATGTTTTAATGTGATTTGATGTGGTCAAATATGATGCGATACAATATAATTCAGTATTGTGCAGTTCAATTTTAATAAAAAGAGAAAAAAAGTGTTAGACAGACACAGAGGCCACGCCTCCTTCGCTGGGACTGATGGACACAGAGGCCACGCCTCCTTCGCTGGGACTGATGGACACAGAGGCCACGTCTCCTTCGCTGGGACTGATGGACACAGAGGCCACGCCTCCTTCGCTGGGACTGATGGACACAGAGGCCACGTCTCCT
>JAOUQW010000026.1:9353213-9364251 GCA_028565825.1 Olivaichthys viedmensis
GTTTGAGATTTATGGCAGTAACAGAAGGGTTTATGTAAGGAGACGAACAGAAGAGAGATTGATACCACAGTGGATCAGAACAACTGCTGGATTTTACATGTGCAAAACACTTTTGTACCCCACTGTGTATATATAGGGGAGAGGACAGTTTGGTTCTATCCCCAAATGCTGTTTTTAGATCTTTTTACATTGTTTTACTGGAAATAAGATCTTTAGAGCAGACCTACATCTTGACTTAAATCATTCCTTTGTGCTTTTTATAGTGTTTGGGTACTACCATGTTGCACGTTTCATGACTTATCAAACCCCGCACTGTACCACATTCCATTTGAGCCACAAGCATGATTTGACCCACCATCCCTCAAGAAACAAGGAAGACATGCATCAAAACTCTTCTCTGTAATGGGGCTGGAATTAACTTCCCCTGGCTGTCCGAACAGCTCAGTACCTGGCTGTCTTCAAACGAAGACTGAAGTCCCACCTCTTCATTAAACATTTAAACACTTAAGCATGCACTAAATCTACATTTCTAAAAATCTATAAAAAAAGAAAAACTCGAATTGTACTGTTTTTATAGCCTAACTCCCATACTAACCCCTCTCTAACAGGGTTTAAGCTTGATGCTATTCTTAGACCATGGCTTATTTACTAGCACTAGCACTAGCAGGAAGATGTGTTTTTTGATGGAGACCACAAAGCACTTCTGTAAGTCGGTCTGGAAAAGGGCGTCTGCCAAATGCTGTAAATGAAAATGTTGTATTATTGTCCTTCTTGTTACTGTCTTTTGTATTGCTTCTAAGTTTTCTAAACTTATTTGTATTATTTTGGCATTAAATAATTTTGGATAAGAGTGTCTACCAAATGACTAAATGTAAGTAAACACATTTAAAACATTAAGTCCTAAACCCACAAACTCTTAAAACTATAAACTCAGAGGGACCGAAAATAAGGTGGGCATGGAGGGAACTGGTTGGAAATTTGGTTGGGAGGGCATTTGGTTCATAGAATAAAATGTTTTTTTTTTTGTCACATATACAAGTACAGTACAGTGAAATTATTTTCTTTGCATATCCCAGCATGTTGGTAAGCTGGGGTCAGCGCGCAGGGTCAGCCATGATACAGCACCCCTGGAGCAGGGAGTGTTAAGGGCCTCGCTCAAGGGCCCAACAGTGGCTTGGTGGAGCTGAGGTTTGAACCCACAACCTTCTGATCAGTAGCCCAGTGCCCTAACCACTGAGCTACCACTGCCCCCATACTAGGTATATATAGTATAATACCATACAAATATCATACCAGGTAAAACTATGGTATTAATTTACAAAACTGACACCTGAAAATCAGCTGAACATCTAGACAGCATCTAAGACCTAACATTTGGCCAACTATAACACTTTTCTGATGGAACAATTACATTTAATTAGTAAAGAAGATAATTAGTGCATCACGCACTGCACCATAATGTGTTCTGATATAAAGGAGAGCCTAGTTAAAGACAGAGATAAGCTTACTGAGAGATTAGATCAGACAACTAATTACAGCTTAATTAGGCAGATGGAGAGTCCTCAGGGACTGTGCTGTTTTTTGACTTATTGAACTTTCCTTATCAAAATGTTTACCTTAAGACAGTAAATTTAAAGTCAATATTTCACACCTTTCATCGACACTAACCACAATGACTATTATAGCAAAAGGTTGCATGCATTTTCTTGGAACAGAAGGTTGCATGCATTTTCTTGGAACAGAAGGTTGCAAGCTAACCAAAAAAGGTCCTAAACCACTTTGAACTCAAAATAAAATCCATTCATTCAAGCACAAAAGAATTACACGATAAACTTCAGCTGAGCTACTGGCAATGCCTTGAAAGAAATATCAGTCAAAAATTGCTTCTTTGGAGGAGTAGGACAGCGCAACTGATCTGCCATGCAGACGCGCTCACTGAGCTCAAGTCCGAACAGGTTGTGTGACCAGCGGACACCTGCTGGGGTCTTTCCCATCTGCACCAGATTAGCCATTCCTTCCACTAGAGCAGAGCCATTCCAGCCTCAAATAGTTCCATCACTTCCGCTACAGCTGAGAGATTGCCTATCGACCAGGCCTGACCCCACATCTTTATACATATAGATATATGCAACGTGAGTCAATTCCAGCTCACTCGCACACTTACACACAATCGCACAGACAGATACACACCTGACTGCCCCGCAGAATCGAAAACTGGTTTCGCTTAGCGAATGATAAATATAAGAGTGTAACTTTTAGCGTTCACACTTGAACAATGTACAATAATTGCGCAATAAGAACTAATAGTTTTAGACGCACTTAATATTTATACTATGTGAGACAGACTTTGAACATAAGTGAGTTATTGGCGAAATCTTAAACAAGACTTATGTGGATTAAGGATTATGTGAATAAGACTAAGCCTAAATTAAAAAACTTTTTATTGGAGTGAATTTATTTTTATTGGTGTGATTTTCATTTATATATTATAATTCCATTCAATGAAATTAAACTGATATACAGTATGCATTATTTATAGTTACAGATTATAAGGTATGATAATATGAGATATGTTTATATACTCAGAGGGATGTTGCCATAATAGTGAAATCAAAACTGAAATGTTTGATTAGTGTGAAAAGGTGCTCTAATACATAAGAGGACTTGTTCTTATGAGATCCACCGTAATTGCATTTAATACTGAACACAAAAGTGCAGCAGGTGCCCTGAATCTTTTACAAACAGACTAAGCACCAGCAGCTAAGAGCCATTAGGCCAGGAGCTGCAGAAAAGAGCTAGTCATGGCCATCACTATAAACAGCGACCTTCACATTCACTTAAACATCTTAAGTGCTAAATGAGGAGAAACGAAGGGGCTTTTATAGTCAATGTAGACCATTAAAAAGCCACTGCCACTTTTTTGTGTTTTTGTACTCATAAAAATGATGAAAATGTAACTTAAGTATTTTTTAACATTCTATGGACCTCAGTGACACTGCTTATAAAGTTATGAAACGGATAACTGTTGGCATAGTCTTTTAGAAATGCAATTTTTAATGTTCATAAAATAACTAGCTGTTTATTTCTTATGTGTTGTTCTTTAATCTACTTTACTTTGATTTCCCTTGATTAGTTTTTGGAAAAGCATTTAGAGGTAGCTCATTGTTTAATCAATGTCAGAACTCATTTATGCAGAGCACTGCCTTTCATAGACAATATTTTACTCTATGGATTTCCTGTGCTTCATTTAATGAGAAGAGATGAATAGAGGCTGTACTAAAGAAATTGCAGTGTTTGACATTGCCCTCAAGGTTGCTAACCCTGTCACTGAGGTCTGTCGGATGCTTTGACTTTATTCTGTTTATTGACAGAACTATCTAATTCAGACATGACCCATTATATCCAAACTCACATGCTATTGACAAGACACATTTGATTCTGAAGCAGGCATTAGAATGGTTCAACCCGGTCACCTAGTTTATATCTCATGTCAGACAGCATAAAGTTCTTGCATCTTTTAAACACAATGTGGAATTACCAGTAAACTGAACTGCCTTGATGTTGGATGTAGTGATTTTTGATAGTTGTCGTGGCATAGTACATGTTTAATTATGAGGTTGTTTTGAATCAGACAGAATGAGTCATGTATTTTGGTATTCTATATGTGATTTTTCTTTTAACTCTTGGAAATAACCAGACTGATCTTATTTACTATTAGTCTGTTTTTATGCTGTACAGGTTTTTTTCTCCTGTTTTTACCAAAAGGCCAGCTTATCTCTAAAAACCCCAATACACATGATTTGAGTATTTTCATTCCACAAGCAGAAAAGCATCTCCAATCCTAAGAGCCTAAACACACACTGTCACACACAGAGAGATTCCACAAAGCCCTCTATGCATCAGACACAAACAAGCAATTCGGGTTCAGTTTAAGCTCTTCTACCTCTATTACAAACCCAAGCTTTTCTCTCTCTCTTTCTCGCACCTAATGTCCTCCTTTTCTTTTCTTTCAGTGCAAAAACACACTTGCTTTTATATTTGCACCTTTCTTTTTAAATGTGAGCCGCATGCATGGGGTTCTTTTCTCCTCCCCAGTGTGTGTGTGATATATAATTACGGTACTTTCTACCTACTGCGTCAAAGAGCTCCCACATCTCCTTCACTCTCTCTTTTTCTCTCTTCCTCTGCCGCACGACGGCATCACCCCACGCCTAATGTGACGCCGTCACTCAAAGGCTTTGGTGGGCAGCCAAGCAGAAATCAAAAGACAGATGAAGAGGGAGGGACAAAGCAGACCGAGGACGTGATGAACATTGCACGGGTGAACGTGATCAGAAGAGAGAGCTTGCTGCACCTAAAACTCAGTACCTATAGCTGAGGAGTGAAGGTGAGGAGTATGTTTGGGTTTCTCTGTACTTCTTTCAGACTGATCTCAGTATATGAAGGAAGGGGAGGAGGTCACTTTAACATCCTGCCTAAAGTTTACTCCAAAATCTTGCAACGCTATGGAGTCAGATGACAGAACAAACAGTCTAGTTGATGACATGCTTGGAAGTGATCAGATATAACAAAGCTTCAAGAAAAGCAGTCACTTTGATTAGCATCTAGGGATTTGAGGAGGGTTTTAAAACAGATGGTACCTCTCTTGATGTGACCTGAGGGCGAGAATCAAGAGCATGAACTAGTCAGAATCATAAGTGTCGACTCTCAGTCTGCAGACTTAATCTTGGCTACTCTACCAAGATAAAATAGGAGAACAGAAGAAAGAAGACTGAAAATCTCCCAAATTATATGTTGCACAGTCTGCACTACTCTTAATAAGTGTAACCTCTGCAGTTAATGTGGGGAGTTAATAAATGACAATCAGGTGACCTAATCCCATAGGTTAGGAAGGGTGCCATGTTATAAATTATGCAAAGAGGGCAATGCTGTTGGATTTTGTCTAATTTCATAGCGTACATCTGCTAACCCCACCCTATCTCTAACCCTCGTAACTTTTCATATGAAGTGAGTTGTGCGAATTGTTATGAATTTGCAAATGTGAAGTGTTCATGTTCTGCTGCTGCTCCATTCCTTCATGAGCTTAGTGAATCTGACACATATGTTGCCTCTGTGTAGTTCTTTTAAGCAGGTAAAGCTCACCTTTCGCTCCCACCTCCTGCTCTCCAGCAGCTGGGCCAGGGCCCGAGGACAAGCTCTCTCAATGGGAGCTTTCACTGGGGCCATCTGGCTCCTTCTGCTGCCCAGCTCACTATAGCTCTTGCTGCGGTCATCACACATACATACACAGCCTGGGGACAGAGACAACAGCTTCTCACATTCATCTTAGGCAATATCTCCAAACTAGTGCATATGGATTAAGGGACAGGTTTATCTTTTAACACCGAAAGGATGACAGAAGCAATTTTTCCTGAAAATTTTAGACTTTGCACTCATATGAAGCATATGAAGTGAAGTTACAGGGCTGGAAGCCTAAGTGGTCAGAACCTGAACGTTAAAGGTATTTCTCAGCGTTTTCCAACCTAATCTCTATCTACTGCATCTGTACCGAATAGGCAATTACTACGGAAAAGAATTTGGACGATTCCATTAGGGATTTAGGGATGCACCCATTCGATACTGAGTATTGGTATCTAGACCGATATGCGTCTGAAATGGGTCAGTATCACATCAGATTTGACATATTTTCCGATCCAATTCACGAACGTGTTTTATGCTGTGAATGCGTGTGATTCTAACTGATGCAACACAGATCATGCACGTAAACACAGGACAAAACTTGCCTTAATGCATGTCGGCATCACACCTGTGACGTTTTGCATAACTAGAGAGTGGCTTGGTTACTAGGAGGATGTCAGTATCGGATCAGTATCATGTGTTGGCGAATACTCAGAGCTTTGATATCTGTATTGTATTGAAAATGGTAAAATTAGAACAGGACATCCTTATTTAGGAAAAAAGTAACAGAAAGCCCATTTACTTAAAACTCACGTATAATGGAAACAGTTGCGGGGGCAGTCAATAAACTTTTATGTACACATATTTTTGTAAAACATGGGTATTTGTGAATTAAGCCATAAATTCGTATAATCATCTTTCAGAGATGGGACTACTTTTTCAGAGGGAAGAATGTGTGATTATGTTATCAACGTAGTAGTGTAGCTCATAGTAAACATGGAAGTGTTCCAGTTTACACCTGAACGTGCTTGAAAAACACATTCAGAAAAAGCAATTGGAATTACTTTTGTTTTATAACAAAAAACTACATTACAACAGCTTTGGTAAGCTATTCTGTCATGTCTGCCTCATCCTAAGATGTTTACTGTTGTAGTATTGAATTTCTGTAATATAGTTGCATATTTTAAACTTTTTTCCCAGTTTAACGACTGCCCGTGAACTTCTGTTTTAAGTGATTTTTAAATAAATGGGTTATATGCAAGTTATTTTCTTGGTACATGGTAATCGCATGATTATTATCTCTTAATCATCATTTTTGTCAAATTTTATAAGTACCAAGCAGATTGACTGTCGTCACAGCCATGCTCTTAAGTGACTCACAATAAGAATGCTCACACACATAAACACATACGCACAGACACAAAACCAACTGAGTCATATAGTCAAAAAGGCAAGCTGAAGGAGCTGGGGGGGGATGCCAGTCTAACGCTGGTGACAAAAATGATCCCCCTTCATGTTGACGAGCACCCCCATGGCTATCCCCCCTCTCCTCTCTCCCTGTGCAGTCATTAAAAGGCATCTGTCATTACGGCCCCGCTGAGGGGCAGACAAGTCCACTCCACTTTCAGGACCCACCGTGAAAATCTCCAGTATCCCTGTGGCTCAGTGGCGCTTGAAGTCACTAAATGACAGGGTAGGGCTGTGTTCGGCTGCCCAGCATCTAGGGATCTGCGCTCCGGTAACCCTACAATTAAGCTGCTACCGTGAGGGGGGCGATGGGGGGGACTGAGCGAAGGGGATGGGGGTGGAACAACATGGAGAGAAAATAAGTCAAATGAAAAATTTAAGTGTGAAAATGAAGCTGTCAACTTAGTGTCACGAACAACGACAAGGATAGAAGAGGGATAAAGTGGTGGGGGAAAAATAATTTCTGTACCCCCCTTTTTTTCCAACATGGAGTGTCTTTTCACAGGTGAATGTTTGAAGGAATAATTTTACATCGAGACAGCATGTTTGCTGAATGTTGACTGTGGCGGATTGGGAGGAAGCAGATTGAGAGTAATTTACTGAAGGTGTTTGAGACAGTGAACTAGGTGAGGAACTAAGTGTCTCTAAATGAGCTGAAGGGCCTAGGAAAAGCCCCTAGTGACAGAAGTGGGATGGAAAGCAATTCTCCGCTCAGTAACTTTCCCGAAAAAGACTCCATCAAGTTAAAAACAACCTTTGCACCCAATCATTGTAAATGGATCATAAACAGCCTGGCTGGCACTGTAGTCCACCAGTGAAAACGTAATCCTTCCTTAGATCTAAGAAACAGGTAAAAGGTAGTCTGCCTTGGGATCTATGCTTAAACCTAAACTAATACAGTAAAAAATTATACCAAGAAATGAATCAAGCAATAAGTCCATTAATCATTGAACAAAATCATAATGGCAACTATGATGTTGATGGAATAAAAAAAATTAAAATATCTTAACATTTTCACTTTGAACTGTACTAAAAATAAACGTGCTGTGGTTACATGATGACCAAAGTTCTGTCCAAAATTACCACCTATCTTTTCTCATTTCCCTCTGTAACTTGGAAAGAACAGCATGAAGTGGCCAGCAATGAATGTTTAAAGGTGGGGAATGACAGAGAGTGAGAGTGAGAGTGAGAGAGTGAGAGAGTGAGAGAGAGAGAGAGAGAGAGAAGCATGCAGGCTAGTAAATGTACTTTATTTAATTGCTCTCTTGGTGGCTTGGGCTCTCTGGTAGAAGGCTCTTTTCAGGCTCTTGTGTGACTGCACTGCAGGGGGCCGGTAATGGAACAGGTAGAAAAGGCATTTATCAAATTTGCTTTTATTAGGGGGAGAATTTTAATAGAGGAAAGGTAGACCTGCTGGGGAGAAAGCTGCCACTCTCCCACATTCTCGCAGACCAATCTTAGTAAATTAGGGGCTGCCAGTGTCCACTGTGAACTCAAAGGGCCTAGAAGCTGACAACCGTCATCACAATACTGAAGATCTAGAGCCGGATGAAGATGTCTCATGCCCACTGAGGTGAATTTGATTTGTTCATACTCAAATGGCAAAGTAAATAAACCGAGAAACCACATCACAATGTATGAGGAGATTGACAGACTGGCTGACAAGTAGATAGAGGCTTTGCTGGAGCCCGAGACTGACATCATGATGGGGCAACAGCTACTAAGACTCAATTCTCTCAACCTATCATCGATGTGAAAACACCATGACAAATATGACACTTCGCCTCTTTGAAGTTGGTGCCTAACGCTTCGACGGTGAATAGAGTGCTTGTCACATTCAACGCTAGTTGCTGCTAGTTATGTATTTACTTCGTTTATATAAAGAGGAAGGGGCTGAAAATAACCCAGAGAGAGGAGATGGTAATCTCCTGGGCAATCATCAGGAAAGTGTGATTCACATTTTTCAATTTCTACCTGCCACAAAGAGCTGGAGCTGGAGGTGATAAGCTTGGCAATTTGCCAATCAGTGTGTTGTGTTGCACAGGGGGAGCCTGTCACCGCACTGTTAGTCACAAACACTGTTAAAGAGCCAAAAAACAACTACGGCTGTAAGTATGTGTACTCAAACACACAGAAACGTAAATGCATCCACATACAGTCGTTTTTTTTTTATGTACAAAGACCAGTATCTCTATAAAATAACACCTATATATATATATATGTGTGTGTGTGTGTGTCTTTGACATTTATTGTTTAAATTATGGTTTTGAATATTTAATAGTCAAAATGTAAACATATCATTGAATTATCTTGTGCATTGAAAACTGATATGTGTTATTTTTGTTGTGTACTTGGGCCCCACCAAGGATAGAAATACAAGTTGTAAACATACACATATACTAAATTGTCCCTCCTCCAGAAAATGAAGATAATTTGATAATATGGGGGAGGACAGGGCTAGAAAAGAGTAGCAGGGAGGCACTGCTGAAACAAGCAAATACTGAAAACATGGAGGCCAATTAAAGCCTTCAAAAAGTTCACCTGCCACACTGCTTTCATTCCGAACTCACTGAAAAGAAAGACAACTCACTCTTCAAACAGACCCAGAGTGGCACCTGACTCTGTCCTGTCATAAGGAAAGTATCATATCTGTGGTAAAGAATATGACCTGATAATTGAAAATGGCCAGAGACCAGCTAAACCAGGCTAAAACAAGTGCCATGGTCTTGTTTGTGGCATAGCAGCCTCACCTTCTGCTTCAGCCCTGATGTTTGTAAGACATGGAGAGCAAACAGTTCGTTCATTGCAATAATTAATAGCTCTCATTAAAATGACAATACCTTCAAATTGCTGTTGTTTCATTTGTTAGACACACACTGAGGCCTGAAAAGAGAGACATTTCTAAAGCCAATTCATTGAGGGTGCTACGCTGCCGGTAGAACGAAAAGCATAATAAATGTTTTTGTTTAGTCAAAGAACAGTTTGACGCTTTCCGCTACCTTGATGCGTTAATGTCTTCGTGCTTATTTAAATGTAATTTTTATGGCTGACACGTTGTGTCTCTTGTTTTGTTCTGATTACACCACATGCAATATTCAAACGACAGAGGCGAAATTCACTCTTTTATTTTTGTCATTGTAAAATCACTGGGCTGATTATTTTCTAGACAAACAGAATGTTAAACACAATGGGGGAAAAAAGCATTCAGTGCATTTGGTTCAAGGTAGGCAAAACAATGCGTGTGTCTATAACAGGGTGAGGTAGATTGCTAAAAACAAAGCCAGCCATATTAGGATGTTAATTTCCAGTGTGATGAAAGGCTAAGCTCTCGTTAACATGATTGTCATACAGCTATCAATACAAGAACAATTGGTAAAAAGCCTCGCTGCCTATGTTTATGGATGGCAGAAACACTGAACAACCAACACAAAGGATCTTCTGTATAAGAAAAAAAAGTGTTTTTTTAGATTTTTGTGCATTGCATTTGCTTTAATACAGAAACATCATGAATGGAGACTGCCACTTTAGCTTTCTGATGAAGTCAATATTGATAATATGAAATAACAACATTTTTTTATTTGATTGTTGCTGTTCAACAGGAACATTACTCAAATGTAACCTGTACCCACTTGTACTATTTAAATGATCAGAAATGCAATGGTCATGTTAAGACTTTTCATGCAATTTGTAGTCAATCACTACACTGCCTGAAAGAACATTTACACCTTTGCAACCTATACGATAGGGATGTGTAAAAGGGGTCTACATATTTTTTGAAAATTAGTTAACTAATCAGTCTCAAAGAAGCCCGGTATAATTAGGCGAGGGTCATGTCTACCAGTGTGATGCATCTTAAGAATGTGTGGACACAGCACACAGCTTTTTAATAACTATAACATTTTATTACACCAAAAACATCTTCATCACAAAAAAGCAGAGACTGTGATTATGCACAGTAATTGGAATACAGCTTGCAGCACATGTCCTACAGGAATTACCTTAAAAAGTTATTGTTACAAGTGCAGTGCTTTGATGGCCGTTGCAGTAACCCTTTATACATAATTTTGCCTCCATATATAGTCTAACTGAATGACTGTTAATTAATAGGCTACAGTAGCAGCATCATGTCACTACCGCGCAGTTTGTGTGATCTAAAAAATGTGTGGGAAAAAAAAGCTCATTGTATTCTTTTAGGCCCGCATTCTTTTGCTCTCAGTGATTCTTTCGCTGTGTGTTGTGTATACACAGTATACATACACTCACTCACTGATTTATTAGGAACCTGTACACCTTCTCATTCATGCAATTATCTAATTAGCTAATCGTGTGGCAGCAGCGCAATGCATAAAATCATGCAGATACGGACCAGCAGCTTCAGGTAATGTTCACATCA
>JAOUQW010000026.1:9400987-9420449 GCA_028565825.1 Olivaichthys viedmensis
ATTGCAATTCATCTGATCACTCTTCATAACATTCTGGAGTATATGCAAATTGCCATCATAAAAACTGAGGCAGCAGAACTTTGTGAAAATTAATATTTGTGTCATTCTCAAAACTTTTGGCCACGACTGTACATTGGATGAAAATGAAATAGTGATGATGAGGTAAAATGGGAGACACATGTCTAACAAGGGCTGTTGTTCCTCCATGTATTATCCAATATAGACAGTAAACTAAAAGTATCCTTAAATTAAAGCATTCTGAAAAAAATGGTCCAATTACTTTTCCACTACACTGTATCTGAACACATGATTACCACAATTTTGAGTTACAGAAGTGACACGTGGTGACGGGAGCCTTTATAGTGCTTTAAAAATTTTCAACAATATTTCAAGAACTAAAACCAATAAACTACTTCCAACAGTAGTAACCGAGTACAGATTCTGATCTTTAGCAGCAGCACTGTAAAAGTAGCATACACATCACTCTTAGGTTTTCTTAAACATTCTAAGCGTTTCCTTTTTTGTGTGTGGTAGAACCACAACCAGAGATTTTCTCACAAGTCAGACGCTTTATAACCACAGTAGGGTTTTGTGTGGCTGAGGACTCAGGCAATGGGTTTGAGGTTGGACCCTTGTGGGGGGATTTTAAACGTTTATTCTGCATGTGGGCAGAAGTTGGGTGTGTAATGGGATCAGACGGTCTTCCAGAGTTCTGCTCTTCCTCATGTCTGTCCTCCGTCTCTTCAGAACTGCTGTTCTCAACATTCTGAGCATCACCTAAGGAAGTGGCTGGGTTCTCCTCATCCTCCTGAGGTAGGTTCAGCGTGGCTTTGTACTTCTGTAAATATCACATTTGATATCACATTTCACTTTCTGAAAAAGCAGAACAACTTATAAAGCAGAACTACTACAGATGGCTACATACATTTAAACCATCCACACATTTATTTGTACATCATATTCGAACCAAGTGTTGAGATCCTAGATATACAGTGCATTAGGGGCAGTGGTGGCTCAGTGGTTAGGGCACTGGGCCACTGATCAGAAGGTTGTGGCTTTAGAACTGCCAAGCTGCCACTGTTGCGCCCTTGAGCATGGCCCTTAACCCTCCCTGCTCCAGGGGCGCTGCATCATGACTGACCCTGTGCTCTGACCCCAGCTTACCAACATGCTGGGATATGCGAAGAATGAATTTCACTGTACTGTATATGTGACAATAAAAAGGCATTCTATTCTATTCTATTAGAGACCTAGATAGCCGACGTAGTGGACACTACTAAAGCCACTGCTCCAGCGGCGCTTACTCCCCAGAAGACTTGCATTATTGTTTGTTGATTTTTGTGACAGAATTGAATGTGGTTTTCTACAGATATCATCTGACTTATCTTAATATAATGCATGTTTTCATCTGAAAACTTAAATAAAAAAGGTCTTACCACCGGAGTTCATAATATAAAAAATCAAAAGTTTCTGTAGCAAAGGCTTATTAGGTCATCAACCAAATTAAATAGTGTTTATATAGGCGCATCATTGCGCATTAGCAGGCTGCGCATGACAGGCGCCGGTTCACCTGATTTACAGAGAGACACAAGTCAGTGTTCTAGTGAATATTTTTCAAATGATCATTTGTTTATCTTTCGACTGGTAGTGGAGCTGTTGCCAGGAAATAACGCATTTGTAAAATGCGAGAAGTGCGATGTAATTTATTCAGATGGTTTGCTTATTTAATACAGATAGTATTTGGTTTATTTGTCATTACTCTTTATTATGTGCATTAATGTATGATGCTGACATTTGTATTGAAATTATGTTGTCACTATTGCCTTAGTAGTCGAAGCCATTGAAGTCATTGAAAACTGGAACCTGTAGCCTAAACTACTGAGTCAGAGTGAAGGAGGCTAAATGTTGTTTGGTGTATGAAGCAGCATGTTATGTTAGTTTATTTAGATGATTTTCTCATTTTCTTTAGCCAAACATTTTCATTCCGAGCTACAGACCTTAAACTGCACCTGTGCTTCTGTTATCTTCTGATTACAATAAACAGTAAAAAAAGATCCCATGTTTCCGTGTGCTTACCCCAGAGCGACAACTAGCATTCCCTGCCAGCCTTCCTTACAGTTCTTACAGTCTTATCCACTCCAATTACGTGGGACAAGCGAGTTTCTAACATCCCCCCCCAACCCCAACCCTAACCCTAACCCCCATGAACCCGATGTTTGCGCCACACATGGATCATGAATTTATCTATAAAACACTACAATCACATTGTGACATATGTGAATATAAAAGAAGGCTTTATTCCAGCTGTAGCTGTCATTATAATAGCCAATTGAATTAGCTTTACTTTCTTTTTCCTTCTAATGAGGTCCCAGTGAAGACAGTACGGAGACAAAGTGATACAACCCATAGCAACTACATTTTTTCCAAAGTATCTATAATATCTGGATAAGTTCTCTTGATCCGTGGGCAAAAATGACAAAATATGGCCAGTAGAAGAGCTAAAAAAAAAAATGCAAGAGGTGACACCTGCCTGGAAAATCAGAGATGTCTACCATCTTTGAGCTTGTCGAAAAACAGTAGGCAAGTTGGGCTGGAATTTTGTCAGCGAAGGAGGGAGGGAAAAAACGGCATTGCCGATTTGGGCGGAAATAAAATAATTAAGTACCACCTGTAGTAGATGGAATTACCCGACCTCCTCATGTAAACCTAATCCCGTCCGAATACGGCTACAGACAACTATACAGTGCAGAGAGGGTCGCAATGTATAAAATGATGTCATTAGCTATCTATGTCGCTAATATGTATATCTCTGGTTAACATGCTGTTAAATTGTTTAAATTTTTTTGTTACCTGTAAGTTCTGGTAGTGCGTGAGTGACTTGCAGTGTGTCTCCCGAGCTCTGGACTCAAAGTGGTAGAACTTATGGCAGAGCTTACAGAGGAAGCCTGCTACTGGCACTACAAAACTGGTGCCTGCGAAAGGGGATAAAAAACCATCAGGGTTTGATAAAAGATTTATCCCCAACTGATATTAAGACTTTCTAGATGAAGTGCTCACCGTACTGTGTGTCTGGATCATACTGTTTGTGATCATTCATCACCGCTGGAATAACCTGTTAGGGAGAACCGCAGAAGGTCATGGGCGATAAAACAACCAAATGGATTGATAGCATAGTAAAGGAGGACACAGACCTGTTCAGACATCATGTCTTCCTCCTCATCTTCGTTTCCTTCTTCCTCAGAGTCATCCTCCCCTTCAAAGCAGCCTATGGCATCCAATGTTATGAGTTCCTCCATGACTTCAGGTCCTCCTTCTTCTTTTAGCTAGTGCAAGACAGAGCAATGAAGTACTTGCTATTATATATGCAATGTAATGAAATAACTGTCGCTTGCTTGACAACCTTTTCATTACAACCGAGTTGAGAAAAGCATCTGTAACCAACTCCAACACACAAACAGTTAAGTGTAAAAGCTTGCATACCCTTAGGACAAAGACAGTAAAATGTATTTTATATGCAACAAGACCCTGATTTACTAAGATCCCAAATAACGAGTAATGATTTGCGTGTGTAATTGTGCACGCAGTTAGTGGCCGTGTTGCGGGTGATTTACAAAGAAGAATTGCATGAATGACGTCACATGCAAAGTAGTGGGAGGAAACAATATGCAAATGAGATTTTCATATCATTCATTTCATATTCATATTTCCAGAAGAGTAAACTAAAACTGAAACTCAAGTTTAACGCAGATTAAAGGCAACGAGACTCTTCAAAATACGATATAAATCTAAAATAAAGGAGTGTAAACATGAGTGTGTGTTCTGTTCATAAGGTACATGTGAATAAAAAATGTTTTTTTAAACGCTGTTGGCTTTAGAGGCGTGGACGTGTGGTGAATATCTAATATGGAACCAACTCTTTCGTGGTAATAATAAGCCTTTATTTTAAGAACCTTTCTGATTATTTTTTGGTAAAATTAACACTCAGAAAATGGTTTAAATTTGACTTCAACTGGCGGAAACTGGCTACCGCAAATGTAATGCCTGCCCTTCGGTCGTACTAATGTGCACACGCAATCTTCGTTCCCGAAGAGACTTTCAGGCTGCAGTAAATCTCATTGCAGGTGCAAAATTAATTGACTTGCATAGACATCGCCCTGTATTTTTCACCTTTAGGTTAAAAAAAAAGCCCCAAATTGCATATTCATTAAGGCAAATGTGCAAAACGGTCAAGACGTCCTATTTTGTTCATTTGAAAGACGCGCAATCCTCCGTGTAGACCCTGTTAGTAAATTAGCGTGCCCGTTGTTTGTGGATGTGAAGTTTGCACGTGTTTTTACACACACACAAACCTTTAGTAAATCAGGGCCTTAGTGTGTTCGGTTTCACAGATGTTCTTTCCTTGTCACAAGTAACAAAAATAGTCAAATTGTACATGTTTAGATATTAATAGTGAAAAACAAAATGATAGCAGTTCACAAGTTTGCATCACCCTTTCTGAATGTGATATAAAAATTCTCTTGCATCTTGTAAGCCCACCCTTTACGTTTATAGCTGCCTCAAACCTCTTTCGTATCTTCTGAACAGCTTTTAGAGTCTTTCTTTTCGTTTCGTTCTGTTAAAACTCCGCTAGACGTCATACACTTCTACAGAGGTACACTTTCCCTTTTCACCCAGAAACCATGGGGGATGCAAACTTTTGAACTCAAATATACACACCTCCTCAACCCGCTGTTTGTGCTCTGGGGACTTCATGTGCTCCACGAATTTGCGGGGAGTTCTGAAGTATCGCTCGCACACTGTGCAGAACGGCCTTGAAGAGACCTTCGCCATCTGTGATCACAATCAGTCAGCAGAGCTTACATCTGTCAATTTGATTGATTGATTATTTCGCAAAATGAAGGATTTTGTACTCTTTCCGCGTCCATTCATACCTTGTGCTTCTTGTTTCTTCTGTGTTCGATAAGGTCACCAGTAAAGTGACACTGGCAGATGGCACACCAGCGCTGCAGGTCTCTGTAACGTCACGCAAACACAGCTATAGCAGGCTCAAATATCACTCGAGTCGGCATTTACCTTTGCTCATTCCTAGTTTTTTCATACAACAGTTAATCACACAGCCGTATAATTCCTATATTCTGTGACAGCGTTTATATACAGCGTTTGTTGAACACTCGGTCTATGTGATGTCTCATCCATAACGCTGTTATATCTGTATTGACTAAATATCTTACTTTTGAATATTGGTCTGTGTTCTCCCTGAGAGGTCACATGCACAGTCTCACTGATGCTAAGCTTCTGCAAGCAGCGAGTGCGAGTTCATGTGTCACATCAATAACACTGAAATTGTCCTTTACTATCAGAGGAAACATGCTTTGTTTTAAGACTGGTATGCGACACTACATTTTAAACCGTATGCCACGCGTTCCTCCTGCTCTTGTCTCCAACTGATTACTATATTAAAGTTTGGGGAGTTTGATTAAATAAATGCAGTCCTTGCCTGTGGGTGCCCTGTAGCGACTGGTGCATTCTGGGTATCAGTGTTGCCAGGCAGGTGTTACTCAGGTGCTGAATCTCCATCAACTTCTGCTGGTGTTCCAGGCTGATCATGTGAGTCTGGAAATCCTGCAGCAAACAAACACTTCAATGCATCAGCCTTCCATAATACCTGCATTGTACATGTATGGCAGATAAAATACAATGCTGATACAAACTGTATGTTTAGGAGAAAAGTGCTTCATGCAACTCAGAAAGCAGCCACTTATCACCAACTGGTTGTATATTTACCAGTTGGTCAGGAGACGTGACATTGCAAATATAGCAGCAGAATTTGCCCGCTCTTGTCATGCTCTTTTCTTTGTCCATGCCTGGGCCTGCAGCGGCCGCCGTCTCGTCTGCCCCAGTGCTGAAGGCTCTGCTTTCGCTGCTGCGCTGAATGGTTACCTTCAGAGATGTGCCTACACCCTGCACCTGCACACCAATACGCCATTCACAAAGACTTGCACACTATCTATACAGAAATATGCTAGTGACATCACATGCTGCGAGCTGTACAAGTGAATATTTACTGCTGCTAAGAAGAAAGAAAGAACATGTGAGGCCTTAATGAAGCATTCAGAGCTGTGGAGGCTGATGGAAATAAAAATATGCGGCGGTATTGACGAGTATAAGCTCTGTTAATGAACTCTACCTCTGCTGTCCTGCTCTGCTCCAGATCCTCGTCAGCTTCAGCAGATGGACTTTCCTCCGCTGCGTGAATGATATGGTAAACATGCATGTAGTCAGGGGCTGACACAAACACGGAGGCCAATTTCAAACCAAAGAATTTCAGTGCGTAATTCGACTGACTGCATCATTTAGTTTTTTTTTTTTTTTAAACCTGAGAATTATTTTATTCGTTTGTATTAATGAGAAATTTTTATTTATTTATTGAATATGAACATATTTTGGTGCCACTGTCGTGTACGATCAGGAGGTTTCGAGCCACATCCTCTGTTCTGTCTACTTTTCAAATGAATAAGCTTGTCGTTATTGCAGATGTCTTCTCAGTCTTTCTTGATATTGTTAAGCCTTTCTGATGTTAGTTCAATGAGCATCATGCTAAAGGTAGTGAACTGAAATGTAATAGGAGGGACTGCTGTGGAGACTGATTCGAAATGTGTGGAGAGATGGGAGGGAAGGGAACATCAGTTTCATGAAAAGACTATATTTGCTAGCAGGATTTTTGTCGGGTCTGTGTGACAAAATCCGGCCCAACCACCACCAAACTCAAAATATGTCCCCTCCAAATTCCACACACAGCTTTTAAAGTTCAGAGTCCAACATTGACCATCGCTTCCAAATGTATCGTAATATTTAAAAGTAGTCATGCAAGCATTTTTTACTGCAGTGGTATTAAAAATAGTTTTTTCACCAAGGTCCTAGAATGGTTTTGTATTGATTTATTTATTTATTTTTTACAGATATTGTTATAAACAGAGTAGTTGTGAGAATATACTAATTCACTGAGGGGTTTAGGAGTGTGTTGGGCGTTTTCATGGTTCTGAGGAAGAGATGGTAGGATGAGGTGTAACCTAAGCAACCTGTTACGTAATATTACTTCCACGAGATGCAATGCAATCTATGCTTGATGCCGTTATTAGGCCAACAAAATGCTCTACCGTTCGCCATTCTGAGCCCATCCTCCGCAGCGATAGGTGGCGCTGCACCAGCCAAGCAGGGTGGCCAGGTCCGTGGCTTTTCGGACTGCTGATTAATTGGGTCTATATATAAATCTCAACATGAGCTCTGCACGTTGCTGCATGAATGCATTCGTGTTGGTCTATAAAGATTCATTAGGACAAGAAATACATCAGAAGTATGACCTTGTATTGTGTTGGGCTATAATAGAATATTATACACGGCCTATGTTTCCCCACACACCTGAACACCTGCACCTACAACATGTTTGAGAGTACAGTGAAGGAAAGCTTTTCAGTGTTCTGTATCAGCCCATTTCTCATTCACGAGCAGCACAAAGACAGAGAGGGGCGTTTTTATTCAATAGTAGTCAAGACACGAAATTCTCATGTTTCCTAAAGGCTGAAGAGTGAAAGTGCCGGTTCTCCACACCTCTGATCAGGCCTCCTCCTCTTCCTCTTTCTCCTATTCTTCCTCTTCCTCCTCATCTTCCTCCTCCTCCTCTTTCTCCTCCTCCTCCTCTTCCTCCTCCTTCTCCTCCTCTTCCTCTTTCTCCTCCTCCTCCTCCTCTTCCTCTTCTCCCTCTTCCTCCTCTTCCTCTTCTCCCTCTTCCTCCTCCTCCTCTTCTCCCTCTTCCTCCTCCTCCTCTTCTCCCTCTTCCTCCTCTTTCTCCTCCTCCTCTTCTCCCTCTTCCTCCTCTTCCTCTTCTCCCTCTTCTTTCTCCTCCTCATCATCTTCCTCTTCTCCCTCTTCCTCCTCTTCCCCCTCCTCCTCTTTCTCCTCTTCCTCCTCTTCCCCCTCTTCTTCCTCCTCTTCCTCTTTCTCCTCCTCTTCCCCCTCTTCCTCCTCCTCCTCTTTCTCCTCCTCTTCCTCTTTCTCCTCCTTCTCCTCTTCCTCCTCTTCCTCTTTCTCCTCCTCCTTCTCCTCTTTCTCCTCCTCCTCCTCCTCCTCCTCTTCCCCCTCTTCCTCTTTCTCCTCCTCCTCCTCTTCCTCCTTCTCCTCTTCCCCCTCTTCCTCTTTCTCCTCCTCCTTCTCCTCCTTCTCCTCTTCCCCCTCCTCCTCCTCCTCCTCCTCTTCCTCCTCTTCCTCTTCTTCCTCTTACCCCTCTTCCTCCTCCTCTTCCTCCTCCTCCTCTTCCTCAGTGATGTGTGTGCGTGTGGTATCCATGTTTCTGCTTGTGGCAGTGTTCTGACCCAGGAGCCGCATTTATCTCAGGCTGGTGAACGACAACAACGATAAAACCGTCAAAGTCCCTTACTAAAAAGGAAATACTGCTGTATTAATTATGATTTTATATTTCCTACTGGGTATTTATTTATTTATTTTTTAACTAATATTTATTACAGTAGCGTGCGATTTCGGCCGCTATTTCGGCCCTGGCCGCAGGGTTGCCAAGTATGCGTGTCAAAACCACCCCTATACCGAAACTGAAAAAAAACGCCCTTCCTCGTTCTATAACACTGCTATAAATTGCCAAACGTAATATCTACGAAGGAGTATCATACGATACATATTTAACAAAGACGTGTACTAAAACACTCCCTTTCCTAAAACAGCCTAGCTATTTTTTTTTACCATGGTCCATAAAATGGCTTTTGCATTATTATGTTTTGGCATAAATAAAGAATATAGTGAGTAGAATGAATCACACCTATACCTATGCATACGTGTTTTGACTTGCCGTGGATGAGGACGATTCCATCTACCAAACCTCCAACCCGCAGACAAAAACTAAATGAACCTGCGGCCGCAGTTCAAAAGTAGCTCAGGGCCGTGGGGGGAACCGAGGTGGCGGATCTGGCAACACCGGGTGGCTACGTTGGTCCACGTGGCATGCAGGGCCAGTTGTAACCTGCAGGGGGCGACAATCAGCCACAGTGTCGGACATTATGGGGCGGGCGATGCTTTTCATCCAGACCGACGACAACGAGACGTCGCTTTTAGAAAGCGTGTAACACCTGCGGGAGGCCACATATTTCACCGACCGACACTTTATCTCTTTTAAAAAATCAAACTCAAAATCTCTGCGGTGTGCGGAGCTTCGTGCGATGGTTCACAACAGTTTGATGAGCAATGCGGAGGACGTGGCGGATCAGGTAAGAGGCGAGACAGGCCGATGGTGAGAAAATCAGCGACACGCAGTCTAATGATTTGACCTGCTCTATTTCTTGCTGCCGTATCCAGCCCTGTATGTCCGCTTAAGCAGGCTGAACAGCAAGATTTCGTGTTTGAATCATACGCCTGCTGGGTTTAGCCAATGTGCAACAAGGAAGCGACTCTCAGCACGAGAGGAGCAAAAGTATCAGGAAATAGTTACAGTGACAAGCCGTGGTTGCAGGATAACGGTAACTTCACAGCTGTTGGACCTTTTATGTGTTTCTGATACTTTTGCTCCTCTCGTGCTATCAATTAATAAAAAAGAAAGTTAATGGTTGCGATTTTTCAAAAGACAAGAAAGAACATAGCTAGAACACTATTTAAATTCATATAAATATTTTATATAATAATATATAATGTTTATGCCCACTTCAGTTAATGCAGCACAAGTGAGTTAAGTGAGTTATTTTCCGGCTATTATTAAAATTTTCGAAGTATTAAAAAGACATGAATGGAAGAAATATCAAAATATTTCAAAATACACAGAAGAGAGACGGAGGGAAATGTCAGTATCTGATCAGTATCGGCTCTAATATTAGTATCGAAAATGAAAAAAGCGGGATTGTGCATCCCTAGCTTATTGGAATCGGAAACTCATTTGAAATGGTTCTGTTAGATTTTGTGTAACAACAACAATTAAGAATAATAACAATAATAATAATAATAATAATTTTTTAAAGTTTTATTTATGTATATAGCGTCTTTCTCAGTTTCAAGGTAAAAAAAATGGGTGCTGGCTTCTGAAGGTGTGCTACTTAACTGTGATTGGTCTGTCGCCAAATAGTTCAAACCTGCTATTAACTACTAGTACTAGTAACATGCCTAATTCACTATCAGTGTTTCTCATGACATATGGTGCCCACAAATGTTTAGCATTATACTGTTGTATCTGCCTTATTTCTAATGCATGCAATTAATAGACAAAGAAGGAATCACATGCTAAAGCACCAACATGAAAACAGAAATAGCACCATGAGCTGCGCCGGGAGTCGCTCTGAGATTACTAACAGACAGCAAGATTTAGATTTAGATATTCATATGTTTAAGTGAGTGCAGTTTTATAATATTGTCGCTGGTGTCTGAAGCCCTGGTTGTACAGCCCCGAAAATAGTGATTTTCCTTAAAGCAGGTATTCTAATCTTTATTACTCGCCCTATTCATTTAACTTTTTTCCACTTGTATAAGCAGTTTTAGCAGGATGAGAAGTTGCCAAGCCAAATTCTTCATAAATGAATCTCACTTGGCCAATAAAACCCAATCTGATTCTGATCTTTGTAAACCAGATCTCTTCTTTCACGTGGACAATCAGCCTAGCCAACGATTCAGTTTATGAGAAAGCCTTAATTAAAATGCCTCTTTCCTCTTAGGCAAATGTTGATTTATGAGTGGGTGGAGTGGCTGTAGAGAGATGAGCGCTACTAAATGAAGGCGCAAAAGTTTGATTTCATTTATTGGATTTGGTACACGAAATTGATATGTGGCTTTAATAGTACTGTACACACAATTCTTAAATTCTAACGGAGATGATGAACTTTTGTTTTTCATTAACTGTAGTCAAGACAATGGTGCTACTTACAGAGATTCCGCATTCCTCAGATTTCTCCTAAATATTAAGAGCCACTGAGTTCTCCCCGCTTCTGCGTGGGTTTTCTCTGGGTATTCTGGGTTTTCTTCCACCTCCCAAAAAGCGTGCCGGTAGGTGGACTGGCTACTTTAAATTGAGTGTGTGAGTGCGTGTGGTTCCCCTACGAGGGCCGGTCATCCCGTCCAGCGTGTATTCCTGCCTTGCACCCAGTGTTCCCTGTTACTGAAGATGAATGATTGAATGAATAAATGAATTAATGAATTAAGAGCCCCGAAGGACTTTACAGGAACTCATAGATGTACAATTCCAGCATTTTAGATGTGACATTTGAACGTGCAACGTATTTCATTGCCGGCGCAAACTTGGCATCGCTGTGACACTGTCCTTATCTTGTTATGTCACTTAAGTAGCAATTTTCCTGTGCTTTATTTTGCCATGGTAAGGTTGACATTTGCATGGAACTGTCTAGATATATACATGGTCTATATTTCCTACCTACAGTGTCTCTCTCCCTAGGCAGAGTAAATACAAGAATAATTTCATCCCAGGCTTATAAAATAGGACCACAGTCACCAAAACCACACATGAGGAAACCTGAACTTTGCATTTCACTTCATACCATAAATACATCATAAAATGAAGCTCTCCGTCTAATAGTCTTTACTCTCCAACACTGCATGCATTATTTATTGCTGAAAGCACTTCCCTGTCACTTCACTGTGTTAGGCTTAGAATACACTGCACTATGGTCATTTCGGTTGTGTCTTACTTTTCATTTTAATATGATCAGAAATCTTTTATGTAAGAAGTATATTGTATGAGTATTAATCATGTCACATGTCTTTGACTTCATACTCAGAATGGAGCCTGAAACTTTTGCCATCGCTGACAAAGTCGCACTAAACCAATCAAAGAATAATACGGTTTTATAATATAATAATAAGGAGTTTTTAAGTCAGACAAAAAAATGTATGTGTAATTAACTATTGTAAGTAAGTACTAGTACTGAACAGAGTTAAATAACAAGTGGGTCATGGGTCTTCCCAGATGAGTAGGAGTGGTGTTCAAATTCATGCTTAAGTGATACATCACTCATGCAGATGGCGACTCAAGCCTGCAGCATTATCTTTTACTCTTTTAAAGTAATTGAATGACGTTTAAATTTAGTTAATGCCAAATAGTTCCCTTATCAGTAGAAACCATGAACTGAACGATAATAATGATAATTTATTTTTAAAGGATTGTTGCAATAACTGATATTTCATCAATGTCTCTTTTCATTAAAAGCCACAGTGAGTTTTTGGTACAACCGCTGGGGCTTTCATTCACCAACGGCAGTGCTCTATAAGGGTCACATACTGTACTTTATAGCAGTCAAATTACTGCTATGTCTTTAAGACACTGTTTAATATGCTTATGTTATATGTGTCATTACTCTCTGGGTTGTCAGATCTCGATATATTCTGTTCGATGGACCAACGGGGTCTCTTACTTGCAAATTTGTATCACGTTGTGGCGGCAGAGACAGGACACAAGCGCAAGCCGGTGCATACAAAACATTTATTTAAACTCACAAACATCTAACATAACACGAGAAACAAACACAGAGATTTAAACAGACAGCATGACATCAAACAATCGAAGACATGGGACACAGACACAGCGGGGATATTTATACAAACACAATCAAGAAACTTGACGGGAAACAGCTGGAACACAGTTGACACCACTAATGACATAACGGGAGCGTGAACAGACATGAACAAAGCAAACAGAAGCACATGGCGCCGTTGTTATGGCAACGGCGCACGCGGTCATGCGCACCGCCGTGAGAGGCGGCGTGCACGTGACAATTTGTCAGAATTCGCGCGACACGAGTTACAAAAGTTAAGGTTAGGGTTAGAGGGTTAGAGCGTTCTTAGCATTTGTACCCTTTCTTATGACTTAATTAGTATGAAATCAAATACAAATTCAACCACATCGCCTTTGTTCATTCGAATATGTACAAATTTCTCGTGAGGTCAGGTTTGATGGATGACACTGGGTATGCTTGGGCTTTTGTTTCTCAGCCCTCAGGCAGTAACCCTACATGCTTTATTTCTGTTTATATTTGAAGAGGATTATAGTAGCCATGAGATCTGGCTTTACGTGCTCAACATATTAAATAAACGAAGTTATCCGCATAATTTGACTTCCATGTTGTGTTTGGTTACGCCATTCATCACAGCATCCCTAGGTAAAATCTGTAGATAAAATCATAAAAACATGCAAGTCAATATTTCTCTATTTCAGTCATGGAGAATGTAGTGCTTTAACATAACTGTTTAACTAACTATTGATCTCCTTCTAAGCCAAACAAGCTGTGTTAAAACATATAAAACAAGTGTCTGGTGCAGGATCGTGAAACACTGTTGTAGTTGATTACTAGCTTACCTATCTTTCTGAACTCGGTAACCTTCTGTTCCTTCACTTCTAGTTTGGCTAGCTTGCCTCTTGGTCTTTCTTGCTTTTATCAGCTCTCTTACTAAACTACAATGCAGTCGTGGGTGTTTACTGTATAGCCTCTAGCAATTCCATGCACGTCCTGTCAGTGATTATTAGCATCAACATTTTTCCATCCTCAGCAACCCTGGCTAGTGAACAAGTTGAAATGGCCAGTTTGTTGGAGAGCTGCGTTTTTACCCCCACACTGAAGTAAACAAGACCACAGCGTTGTCTCAGGATTAGAGGGAGATTTGCACACTAAGCTCCAGTAACCCAAGCCAGCGAACCTCTGGGTCACTGCATCCCAACTGCCTCCTAACACACAAAGACCAATGAGGAGGATATATGAAAATGTGCATTTGATTGAATGTGTTTGCAGAAATTTAGGATGGTAATCACTTATGCATTGCTTTTAATAGTGCTAAAGTAATGGCAGAACTGCTAGGATGCAAATTTCATGAACAGTTTCTTATCTCAATGTGTATGTGATCAGCATTGGCTTATACCTGGAGTAAATTGGTCCAACATTTGGGCAGGTTTTGGTCTTCCACTTTGTTAACAGTCTCAAATTCATGGAGGAATGGAGAAGCACTGAAAGAAGACAGGGTTTTCTATAACCAGACGGGATGCTCATGTTCTGTTCACTACTAAGTAATCAAATAAGAGATGGAGGGGACATGATGTGTAATAAAATCTCTTTTTTGTTTTTATTTACAGACCAGTTATTTGTTAACACTTTTGCTTCACCTTGTGACTCGCAGGTAAACCTGAACATATTCTGTTTACATAAATTAATGTTTTTAAACATTATTTTCTTATTAGAGAAAATGAGCCAAGCACATAATGTTACATGCTTAGTAGTGTTTCACTTTGAGTACAAATTTCAAATGGGTCGTATTGAACTCAAAGGAACATAAGGGTTAAATGTTTGCTATATTAGCATACAGTTTAGAATGAACTTTTTTCATTTTCTGATATTCAGAATAACTGCTGTTCAAATGCACTCGGTCTTCTGTGCATCAGTGTTGCCCGACTCTCAACAAGGCTCCCGACGAGATTAAGCCTTGGAACAAAGTCGTGTTGGAGAACGGTGCCCCAAGAAGCATTTGTCTCTGTCAACAAAATATCATTTGGTGGAATGAGTCAGCGGAATGAATTCTAGCCCTTGTCTCTTCATATTGCAGTCGAGCTGACAGTGTCCAAAGTTGCTCAGCGCTTTGGGCTGTTTCCTGCCGTTTCGCTGACACCATCCCTTCTGACTGTCTAGTTTGGACAACATCTCTGTCTGCTTATTGACTGGCTTACGACCACTGAATTTACTTTTTATCAGGATCTTCCGGACAGTCAAGCTGGAAAAGAACTCGTCTCAATTCATCTTATAATCCTTATAAGTTGTGTGGGTCAAATGACCCTTCTTTTAATTCATACAAATAGTGAAATAATCCAAAAATAATTCTTCAAAAATAAAATTGAGAAATCATGTTTAGGTTTTGACCTAAAAGTTAAATAAGACATATAAAACAAAAGAAACAAAATATGAATCGTTGGATCGCTGTGCTTGGGAGGGTGTTTCTATAGTATTTATATCGCCAACAATTGACATGAACATTGGGGTATTTTAAAAATGTATTTTACATTTGTAATGCTGTAGAATCAGGGCCTGGGTCAGCGGGACATCCGTTGCTAAGTAGTAAACAGAACATGAGGGTTAAGCAAGGAAGAGTAGCTCTTAATAACACTTTATCCGTGATCGACCGAAAAGCCTCTGAAACCTCATATGCAAAGAACTCATGGCATTGAGAGGCTTCCTAGTGGAAATCCCACTCCTTCATGTCTTAAGAAGCTGACTTAATAATTAATTACAACAAGTGTGTCTGCTCAGGAGTAACAATGCATTGTAATGAATATCTGGATCAGCTCTTACTGACTCCACTCCCAGTTTTCTGGATCTCATGTAACATGGCAACTCTCTTTTGTGCTGTTTATCAGCAGTCGTTATCTTTTAACCCTCTGCAAGACATATATATAGGCCTATAATGTGTCAAATCCACTGTCCTGGATGAGACGCGAAACGTTGACGAGTACATCCAACCAAGGGTGATCTGCTAAGAGAAGGCCTCAACCAGATGGAGGATCTGAATAATGTGGAAACAGCAACCTGATCTCATGAGAAATTGGTACGAATTCAAACAAGCAAAGGTGATGGGGGTTATTGAAGTTGGATTTTGTTCAAACCAGCAGTCGTTATCTTTTAACCCTCAAGTCATATATATACAGATGGGTGACATTAAAGGAAAAACCTGAATAAATGTGTGCATCCACAGGGCACGAGGGTCACTAAATGAATGTGAAAAGGATGTAAATCATATGCTATGGCCTTCTCAATCACCAGTTCTCAACCCATTTGAACACCTATGGGAAATTTTGGACCGATGTGTTAGGCCGGGGTTATACTTGCTGTTAACTACGCGGACGGATACGCAAGATGGCCGACATTAGTATCCTGCGTTCATTTGGCATGTCGATTGTGCGCTTCCCAAAAAAATAACGTAACGCATGCGTGTGGTGTAATACCAGCGTACAGGGCGGGGGCAGTATAATGAAGCAACACACCGATCGGTAGGACGAGAGAACTATACTCTCCAATTGTGGTGACGTGATTGGTTTAATGGCCTGATACACCATCTATGTTGGCGCTGCTGCAGCTGTTTCTGCCATTTTCGCCTCCTCAACCTCAATCTCCACTGTGTACCTCGTGCAAAATCAGAGGTAGTGGTCGAAGAAGATATTCCGGAGCTGGCGATGTTTCGGCTGTGACCTGCCCCCTAGTGGACAGTTTTAATCCTCCAGGTGTACGGACGGTTCGGAAGCGAGTATGTGCTCAATGACGCTCGCGTAGCTGCGGCGTCCTCACACGTACACGTAGTCACGCAGCAAGTATAACCCCGGGCTTAGACAGCGCTCTCCACCATCATTATCAAAACACTAATTGAGGGAATATCTTTTGGAAGAACGGTGCTCCATCCCTCCAGAGACGTGTAGAATCTATGCCAAAGCGCATTGAAGCTGTCCTGGCAGCTCGTGGTGGCCCAATACCTTACTAAGACACTTCATGTTGGTTTTTCCTTTAATTTGTCGCCCATCTGTATACTACTTTAGTGTCAGTTTCACAAATAAAGAGACATAAATAGTTTTCTGGGTGCTGGGAGGTGAGATAGAGAAGTAAACTGCTCCTCTTTTCTCTCCCTTGTTACATTCTTACCCGGATAGCCTAATACTACAACTTTAGTCTCATAATATTATGACTTTGCTAAATATTGTAACAGCTTTTTCCTTGTAACATTAGGCTAATTAAAAAAAAAAGAAAAACACACAGTGGCCTTAAAAGACCTTCGACCTTCTTAGGGAAAGCATTCGCTCAGCTACAATCACTAAAGATGACTGGAGGAAGGAAATCGAGAGAAAATAAAAGAATCTTTACTGAAGCTTAGCTCGAAATTATACTAGGGTATTTTTGTTTGCCTCAGAACCGGCATCAAATGCGCACAAAACATTATGTTATATTATTATATATTATTATGCGTAATATTATAAGCCTATTATTAGCATTTTTTTTATTAAAGATAGAGATAATGAACATGATTATTTAACTGCAAATCAAATGTTAAAATGTTGCACTCAGACTTTCACACTTTTACCAGACCTGAGTTTGATTGTACAGACACGCTAAAGATTACATTTGTAAATGGTGAAATTAGCTTCCCTCATTTTACGCTCAGATATAAATGCACGCAACCTTGGCGAGAAATGGCCGTAGTCTCCAGGCATGTATGAAGATGTTGTTCTTGTCTCTTATTATAGAGTTGTTGAAAATGATAGCAATTAATTGGGGAGGAACAATATAAGAAATGTCTGCAGGCGCCAAGAAAAAAGGGGATGTTGAATCCCAAATTGAGCAAACCCAATGATCCATGCAGTAGAACAAGAATCATGGATGCTCTCTGAACCTCACTGATTTAATTAGGTCCAATTAGGTGCATTTTGGCTGTAGCTAATGCAGAGCTTGTCTGCCCTATTGTCTTGGTTGCTGTCACTGACAGTCAGGCCCAAACCCAGTCTTATTATTCCTAAAAACATTTTTATTTGAATAATTTACCAATAATTTACCAATTGGTCAAAAATTAATTTGTAATTTCTGTTAGAAAGGTGATTGACAAAATTACAGTGTACATTTAAATAGCATTCTGCAGCTCAAAATGTTTTGGAAATTGCCTAGTTTTGCAATTTGTAGCTCAATCTGGGTTAGATAAGTAGCAACATATCAAAATATGGTATTGTCTGATTCAGTCCTGGGTGGTCACATCTTATACAAGATTTCAGATCACATTATTATTATTATTTGTATTTAATTTTATTTATTTTTTACAATACTTCCACATAGATATGCTAACGTTTCTAATTACAAGTCGAGGAGAAAGATCATGCTAATTGGTTCCTTTCAACTTTCATATATTGTCGGCTTCCTTGATTTTGGCTGAAATATTCCTTCACCATGAAAACAAAGCCCTATTCATTTTGTCAAATGTGACTTTGAGAGCGATCATTTGTTCTACTGTAATTGGAGGCTTGTTTGAAAGAATCCATCAACTGACATCGTGTCATTTTGCTTTTAAGCACAAGATGATCTGTGGTCTCGCTATAATGGAAATGTCCTTCCCATCTGTGTCATTGTTTGTTCTCCGTCACGTGTGTTAGTGAGCCCACCTGTGTGTCATTTGTCCGTGTATTAGGGATTGTATAAGAAGCCCTCGTGTTCCAGTTTAGTTTTTCGGTAAATGTTTCGTGTTATGTGTTGTAATTCTGTTCGTTGAGTTTGGTGTTTAAAATAAATGTTATATGTTGCTTAAAACGTCCCCCTTAGCTCTTTTTCTTTCTCTCTTTGATATGTTTTCCCTCCTCATGTTTCTGCTAGCTAGACAAATAATTGGTCAAAATGATTTGCAATTTATGTTCAACAAGCGATTGACAAAATAACAATGTACAATTAGCTGTAAACAGCATTCTGTTTGGTTTAGCCTAGTGCCTGACAAAATGTCCATGTACAGGTACTTATGAACACATTCTGTGTTAGACAAGTGACAAACTAAATATAATAATATAACAAAATATACTTTATTATTTTGTTACTGCCAATAAAATGGTTTGACAGATTTACACTATCATGGTAGTTTGAAGATCAATTTGTGTTGGATATAAGTACCAGACGGCAGACAACCCGAGGTATGTTTGAACATTTGGCCA
The DNA here is from genome assembly GCA_028565825.1 of Olivaichthys viedmensis. Classification (NCBI taxonomy): domain Eukaryota; kingdom Metazoa; phylum Chordata; class Actinopteri; order Siluriformes; family Diplomystidae; genus Olivaichthys; species Olivaichthys viedmensis. The sequence goes on from JAOUQW010000026.1 coordinate 9,419,691, forward strand.
AACACACATGCATTTATGGCTTACTCTTGCCTGTTGTCAGTCATAAATCAATGGTCAATTCAATTGCAAAGCAGGAAACTGGAGCGTCACTAAGGCGCAGATCAGTGCAAAGCAGGTTATGCTGATACTTCCTCTGATTCTTTTGGCAAATAGCCAAGCTTGGTTTTACACAATTGGCAGGCAACCAATAGCTTTTAATGACTTTGATGTCTTGTGTGTGCTGCACAGAAATCGGGTTGCCTTTGTTTTGTTCATCGTGTTTTCTGTAACGCATAAATATATGTTTATATTTGTAGCCTGCCTCCGAGCACACCAACCTAGAGGTATGCATATATCAAAAAAATATGCACCTCACTTTAACATTGAGTTTTAACAGTATAGAGAGTGACATACCAAAAAAATATATATTTTCAGGTGCGTAATATGCTTCATGATTTTTAAATCAGGGTGGCTTACTTTTTAAAGAGTAAACCCAGCAGCTGAAAGTTGAACACTGTATCTCTATATCATTTTAATGAACTTCTGAAGTCAAGGAGCAAGCCTCTTAAAATATAATGTTTTCATAAATATTTTAGCAGTTTCCCTAACCAAATAATTTAATATTCGCACTACTGCTGCAGTGTTGTGTTATTTATGTATTTATGTCAAAAGCATGTTGTCACGCGCGCGGCTGTGCGCGTTGTACAGCGTGGCGGTAGCCATGGCGACGGCAGCCACATGCGCGACCACGCGCTTTTGTTTTCGTTTGTTCCCCTGTCA
>JAOUQW010000026.1:9420549-9434021 GCA_028565825.1 Olivaichthys viedmensis
TACACCACTGGGATACACTGTTTTCTGTAAATGAGGCTAAATGTATAACTCTAGCCAGCATTATCTCTAAAGAAACTGGATGAGAATTTTAGACGTGAAATTAACCCTCTGGAACTTTCATGAGTGTGCCATGGTCTAGCATCTATTTTACACATTGTCGTTCCAAAATGTTTCATAGTTTTGTCATAGCAGTTTCATATGTATTTTGTAATTTGCTCTAAAAACACACAGGTTGTAAACAGAAGTTTTGAACATGTGCAAAAATATTTTGTAGGTCAGACAGAAAAAAATGGCCAAGAACTTAGTTATGTTGCTACACTTATTTTTAACATAGAAATAAAAGCAGGGCTTATAAGCCTGTCTTCAGAGAATATGTATGACTTGAAAGCTATTCACCTATCAGCTATTTGCACATGATCTCAGGTGACAACCCACCCACCACCACCTCCACAACAAAGCCTTTTTACAAGTTATTACAAGCAAAAAAAGACTGACTTGTGGAAGAAAGCAGACTTTTTATGGAGTTGGGACATGTACTGAAAAACAGTAACAGTAACTTGGAGCAGGTAGGGTCTAAAAGGTAAAGTTCAAAGAGTTTTTTCAGCATTTTATTTTTTGTGCCAGTCCTCAAAACAGTTTCTGGTCAGCTGATGGTAAAGTCCTACATCACACTCCTTGACCTCTGTGAAGTTCCCGACCCCCACCCCATATAAAACGAAATTAAATAAACCATTCACATTTGTTTGTGCTTATTTGTGCTGTAAAAATGATTGTTTGTGCGGGTTTGTTTTTTTGGGATATTATAGCATCATATATCAATGTGGCTACGAGTGATGTCACTGTGAATTGAATGTGTAATATGTCAAAAAAATCAAACATGCACAAACAATTTTTGTACAGCACAAATCAGCACAAACATGATAATACTAATATGAATTATGCTAATTTGGTTTGATTTTTGGTTTGATTTCGAGTTGAATGGGGTTTAATACACTGTGACTGCACTCTCCGCCATTGACATACATTGAAATATAGTCGTTATACTATCTTAAAAACCAAACCAGAACAAACAATAATTTTTAAGCACAAATGAATAACATAAGTTTTATGTGTTAAACTTTTCTGGTTTTTGCCATTCTGAAGAATACACAGGTTTCGTGAACACATGCAGCCACTGGCACAGGCAGATGATCATAACTGACCCATTTTGTACAAATCTGCCGTGGCATATTGTGGCTTCCTGTTGTGTGATGAAAGTTCTTTGTGCAGGACATTTGACATTTGTTCCTGTAAAGTATCTGGTACATGTGCTTTGTTGTGTAATACCTGATCACTTGGTCAGATAGGTCTTCACCCCCATGTGTTTGCTAAACTTGATGACAAAAGAGGGGCACTGGAAAAGTCTGAGACATTGTTAGTTTTAACCTCGACTGTACAGTGTCTCCAAAGAAGGCTGCATGGACTGTGGAGCAACCAGCAAGTTCTTGTGTGTTCATTCACTTCACAAACACCAGAGGGCCATCTCTAATCCACCAGAAGGTGCATCTGCCTGTCTTATTAGTCAGAGTCTAAGATGCAATGCGTGGACAGGCCTTACTGTTGTCCCAGTAGGTCCCACAAGCACCAAGGTTTTGAGCATGCAACTGATGAAGCTCTCAAACCCAGAGGGTTAAACAAGGCACAAAATAGCGAATGCATGTTCAAACTTTCCAATATACATTCATTATTAATAGCCTGATATATTAAATCTAGACATCAGACTGAACAAATTTTGGGATTCAGTTGAGTCCATTATACCAAATACCAGCTCTGGTGGTTGAATATACTAATGTCTAAATTCCCACCAAGAAAAGATCACTATATGATGTTCAAACCAGTGAGAGCTGTATATGTTGATGACCTTTAATTCTGTTACACTGTGTTGAGTGTTAAACATTGTCTGAGTATGCTGATAAGGCTGATAATGCTGCAGGGCTGACATTTTAACAAGATATGGTGGCAGGCTTTATGCACTGTGCTCTGAAAGAGATAAACCTTTGCCCTCCTATATTAGTGATAATGTCAGGTGATAATGGAGAATCCAGTACACCATTTCAGAGCTAGAAGTTTGATTCTAGAATTCATTTATGTCATTATTTTAGTTGAAAAATGTTTTTGAATATCCAAGCTAAATTTGAATAAAATATCTCAGAAAAACCCTCACCCTCAGCTTAATATCATGACCTCAAGACCTTGGTGCTAAAACCGTAACATCGGCCAATGATCTGCTAGCTCAGCTTTGGGTGAAGAATATTAGCACATCAACGTGGTCAACTGTGTCACGCGCGCGGCTGAGCACGGGATATAGCGTGGCGGTCGCCACGCGCTTGTGTTTTTGTTTCGTTGTCCTTGTCACGTGAGTGTTGTTAAATGTCTCCAGCTGTTCCTTGTTCGTCTTCCTTGATTATTAAGTGTTTAAATACCCGCTTGTTTCCATCCTGTGTTGTCTCTCGTTGTTTATGTCGATGTCTGTGTCTGTATCTATCACGCATGTCGCGGCGTGTGTTGTTCATGTTTAAACCCGGTCTTTGTGTTATATAATAAATATGGGAAGAAGAAAGAAGCGAAGCCTCGCGCTTGTGTCCGCACCCCCGAACCCAAGTCTGACACTAATGCTACTTGAATTAAAGTTAGATGTGAGCTGAAGCTAATTTTCAAGCTAAGTTAGCTAATCTGTTGCAGGAGCTAGTGAAGTGTAATTCAGAATCTTTATCTTTTGTTATATTGTTTACTAGTCCAATGGGACACAGTACATGCTATGCATTTGTCTTTAGTTAGTGCACACTACTAAACTGAGGATGCTAGCGAGAACATTTTAGGTAGTCAGCAAGGTTGAGAGGGCCGTGGCTTTCCCGCGGGATTGGGCTACTTTGGACTTGTGCCACGGGTTAATTTTTTTGTCCATGGGTGGAGGGTTGGTCGTTTTGCATACATTAGATTAATAATATCAGTGTTCAGCAAGCCGATAGTTATTTTTTAAACAGTAAATATTTGGGAACAGGTGATGGCGATTAGAAGCTCGGTGAACTTGAACGCGGAAGCGAGCCAGCCGGCTCACTGTGCGCTGTATGGGAGAGCGGGGACACGGAATTCGGGGAGGTCGGTGAAGGCGTGACCCCGGTGGGTCCTGGTCACCCCTGGGTGGCCCGTCGCTACAGTCGCTACTGTCATGTGTGCCCACGTGATGAGGTTGTCTCTGCAGCTGGGGCGTCCAGTTCCTCCGGCTGAGGGGGCACAGGAAAAAGACGGGACAGAGCATCTGCCTTCACGTTCTGTGAGCCCGGGCGGTAGGCGATGGTGAACTTAAAACTGGTGAAGAACAGGGCCCACCTTGCCTGACGGGAGTTGAGCCGTTTCGCACTTTGGAGGTATTCCAGGTTGCGAGGGTCTGTGTATACCACGAAGGGTTGCAGCTGCTGCTGTTGCTCCAGCTGGATCTGAGTGATCACTTGGGCGAGGGAAGCCATGCCCTCTGCATCCATGGTAAGGCTCAGTTTTCTGTCACGGAGCTGGCAGGGAGTATGCAGGCGCGGGCTTGGCGCGATCAGGCAGGAGGCAGAGAGAACCAAAGGATTGGGCAAGTTCGGTGTTGGGGGGCAGGCGAGAGGTCGGGCGATCGGCAGACAGAACTTCAGAGGAACAGGCAGGGGCATGAGTCAGGAAATCCGGACCGGGGTCGAGCACAAGTAATCAGTCCAGGAAACGCGTGATCTTCATTGAACAAAACTGAGCACTGAGTGGAGTTGAGGGATTTATGTAGGGGAAGCGTGATTGCAGCCCAGGGGTGTGTGAATGACTCGGGATTGGGAACAGGTGATGGCGATTAGAAGCTCGGTGAACTTGAACGTGGAAGCGAGCCAGCCGGCTCACTGCGCGCTGTATGGGAGAGCGGGGACATGGAATTCGGGGAGGTCGGTGAAGGCGTGACATACAACAGTGGTCGTTTAGGTCCGACTATGTACCTTAAATAATTTTTCAAGGTAAACTGCATTCATGTTTCCAGGTGTTGATACATACTGAAAGTACAAAAGATGTACCCTTGAGGGTACCACCCCAACTACAAGGAAAGGTACAGTTTAGTACCCTTTTTCATGAGAGTGTATTTCATCACAACAGAGAACATTGTGAGCAATTGTGGATTTAGTTTTACAAGTGCCCAAAGCAACAGGTCTGAAATCGTTGTTTTTATGAAGGCATGCTTTCTTAGGGACTGAGGTAATTGCTGTCGTTTTCTACTAGCAGTGTATAAGTATCTATGGAACTCTTAAAGATGGAGGACCAAGCAAATGTTTTTCTGCACATCTTGAACAAATTGTAGAAATACCATCAGGACCAGTAGCTTTGCTCACATTAACACATAAATTACTTGTCAACGAAGTTTGGACCTGTCTCAGACCTGTCAACCACAGCATCAATGATAATACTATCCACTACATTCACCACCTGAACACATTCAAAATAGAAATCATGTGTGTCAACTGTATGTTAAATCATTTTACTTTAGTTAGTTCGTCTATGACGTTAAGAGGTTTCTTAATCGTTTCTCAATGTTGGTCATTGTTTGCATACAATCCCACAGTTCTTTAGCCTTCTTACATTGGAAGTTTTATTTACTTTTCTTCCTGTGCTGTTGATCTCTTTCCCCCCAGTTTCTGATTTACTTCAGTTTGTATACTCTTCAATAGTCCTTGTTCTTGAATGCTTTTTTTCCCTTATTAATACAGTCTCTAATACAATTATTCAGGAAACCCCGTATTGTCTTGTTTGGATTCACTTAGTCAGCCTTATACATATTGTACAGTTTTCTGGCCACAAGCTTCAGAATCTTAAAGGTTGCAGTCTGATTGGTTATCCACACTTCTGTGTATGTGCACATACGTGCACCGACTTCTGTAAACAAACTTTTAAACACCTTGACTCTTTGAGCTTTTCAGAGCAAGATATAGTCACTGGATTAAATAAGGTTCACGGCATCACATCTTTAAAAGTTATTCAAGAGTTTTATTTAAAGAACTCAGTGGAGAGTAAACAAGATATCCTTGCATGTTTGTCAACTGGCTCCAGGATTGGTCGGTTGCAATGTCAGTTAAATGGCCTCTTCCAGTGTGAAAGTAGGCGGTTCATGGACATGTTTAGTGATGAAGAGTACCAAACTCTAGCCTTGTGGGACTAGGGTTCACCCTGTCAACAACAGAATGTGATATAGTCTGTAGTTATCTCTGTAGCCATGTCCAAATATGAGAAGGAGTGCCAGTCAGTCCATACAGTCTATTAACAAAAGGTTCCTGGAAGATTGTTTAGGGGTTATTTGTTTTGTCTCACTGGCAGAACTCTTTAAAGAGCCTCCAGGAATTTTGTTGCAAAGGTCCTTTAAGCATGAATGGTTCTTAAAAGAACCCTAATTTCAATAAGAACCCCTAAAAGTTACTAGTGGATTCTTCATTTTTAATGTGTAGGAAACAGAGTGTTTAAATGCTTAGTTTTGTCCATGCATTAACAGACATAACTGTAGGCTTACTGTGCTAAGCATTGTAATCAGGTGTACAGTGTTGTGGTCTGAATTAGATAGGGGTGCTTTAGCTTTTGCCCTGTACTCACCTTTGATATTATCATAGCACATATCTGGTTTTGCTTTTGAAGTGCTGCTCAGAAACGGACAGTGTGATATTGAATTGACAGTTGATAAAATGCCCCATTAATGAATATAGGGGCATTTGGGTAGTACTGTAATTGTTTGTGTCTGCGTTTTGAGCCACGGCCCTAGACGCATTGCCACTAGGGGGTATTTTCTCCCGAGGTGAACAGGACGGCCTGAGACAGACACAACATTTCTAAGTCAGGGTTGTAGACAGCATACTCTCTGCTTATCATTGATGAAAGCAGAGTCCATTTCCTCTTCTGTCTGCACGGAAATGTGAAACTCCATATGTGAATCTGGTATTTCTGCATGTAAACTTGTCCCTGTAAATAGCAGGATGCGGGGCTCATGATACTCAAAGCAGGCTTTAGTCAGGAGTCTGTGTTCATCCATCTTATTCCTAAGCAACCTACACTGCAAAATACAGTGCACCGCTGAGTAAATACAATATGAGCGTAACATCCCAGTGTTCCACACCAGTGCATGTTTTACATTTTCATTAGATTCATCAAGAAGAAATATAAAATACTGTAGCGAGACGCGTGAGCAGGAAGCATTTTAAAGTTAAGAAAAATGATCTTTATTTAGCAAAAACGCTCTACAGAACAACCGTTGCTTCATGCTAACCTCAGAACAGAACTGCCTAAACTAAAATGGCGGCGACCAAAAACCAAAATGGCGGTGGTGCGCGCGGAGGCTCACGGGTAATCACAAACACAAGCCCCTGACGCCACAATACTTTATAAGGCTGGTTATGTGGTTCATAATAGTAAATAGTAATGATGCTCAATTGCATAATTGGTGTTACAGTGAAAAGCAAGACATTAAAGTGTTTGACTGAATCTCGTCAAATGACTGCTGGTGTCAGAGGCTCTGCTGTGAGACTATGTGTGTGACTGTGAGTGTGAATAAGAGTGTCTGTGTGTGTAAGTGTGAGAAAATGTAAGATAGCCATCATTGCTTTGAAGCTCACGCCTTAAATCTGCACTAAAGTGCATCTGCGGCTCTGCGTATGTCGTGTCCAGGATGTATGACAACAGTACATCACAAGGATTTTGTCTTTCTGTGCCTGCCATCTGTATCACACCACCTACACACAACACAAACACACTCATGGGCCTAGTCAGGGGGTCCTTTTCCATTTAGCTGCTCATTAACAGTTACAAATTCACACATCACCAGTCTTCTACCCATACACGGTAACATTTCAAAGACAACGTGAAATGGAAATCATAATGCATTTTTCTTCTATTATGTAACCGTATGAAACCGGCTCCGCATTTTCGCTTGATGATTGCTGGGGTGGGGGACGGGGAGGCAAAACAAGACATGATATTATTATTTGCTAATATTCTTTTTCTTAATGGTGTATTTTGATGGAAAATTATGGAAACACAAAATTTTTGTCTTTTAAATGATTGTAATTAAGTGCATAATAAGACAAAGGACATGAACTTACAAGATAAAAAAAAACGATCAGTTTTGATTTCTTTGATTTCTTTAATATTTAACAGTTTACTGATGATTGATCTCAACGTTGTCCAATGTCCACTGGTAATAGAAAGCATGGATCACCTTCTCTAAGACTTTATTAGAGAGAGAATACACAGTGTGCACTCTTTATTTAATTATTTAAGTACTAACAATGTTGATTTTTGTTTTTAGTAACCTGATGTGCAAATCATGGCATCTTGACAACATCTGCAACATCTGGAACTTTATGCATCAGGCAACTTTAGACATTTTTGTATAATACCCTGAATTTAATAGTTATAGTTTTTTATACAACAGTGTGTGTATTCTGTACTTAGTGACCACTGCTTTGATTGCTGCCTTTTGAGCGAGTGACTGATCTCTGTATATTTTTATTATTATTATTATTATTATTATTATTATTTGATTTTATTATTATTCATTCATTATTTCATATTATTATTCATATAATTTTTTTTTCCTCTAAGGGATTTCCTGCCCCGAGGCTCTGGCATTGTGACTCGTCGCCCCCTGGTGTTGCAGCTGATCAACTCTCCCACAGGTAACAACAACTAGGCACGTCTTTCTGAAAAATGGATCCATTGTTTTTATGTGCCCATCAGCATAGTACATATAGTATACATATGCATGCAGAAAGAGGCTGTTAAAGTCACCCATAACTAAAAGAATGCATTAAAAAAAAGAAGATTAAATCCTTTTGGAAAAATTCATTTGAGTTAACCATTTGCAAGACATTTGTCACTACAGCAGTTTTTTAAGAAAAGAAAAAGAAAATTCTTATTGAAAAATCAGACTTAGTATTAAAGATGTGACAGGCAAGTGTTATTGCATTATAAACCTATTACACCATTTACCAGGAGAAATGGGTGGACGTGTAGAGTTGGGGTTGTTTCCAATTAGCATATTGATAGAATCTGGATTTCCTGATGAGGATGAAAGTGTAGGCGCTTCTGTGCCTTTTTCTGTTCTCAAATTCCTTTTTTTGTAGAACTGCCACATCAAGCAATTTATTATTCAATATTAAAAAAATTGGTCTTGGCTGACTTTAAAGTACACATAACAAGCTTGTTTGTGTTTCACACAAAAAAGGGTTCCTAAAGGGTTCTTTGGATGGTGAACAGTTCTAGCTTTCTAAAGAGGTTTTACATGGAACCTTTTCTGAACGAGAAACCCTCTGTTGTAGTGTTCAACATAGAACCTTTAAGGGTTCCCTCAGAGGGACAAACCAAATAACATTTTAAGGTTCTAGATGGACCCTTTTTTCTAAGAGTTTACAGCACAGGGATTTTGATAGATGTCTTTGTTTTTTCTGCTGAGTCAAAGTCAAAGAAATAGAAGTTCTAACTGTTTTTCCTCCAATTCCATGCAAAAAATCCTGATTGATTTGCAGAACATGCCGAGTTCCTCCACTGCAAAGGGAAAAAGTTCATTGATTTTGAGGAAGTGCGTCAGGAGATCGAAGCAGAGACAGACCGCATCACTGGACAGAACAAGGGCATCTCTTCAATACCCATCAACCTGAGAGTCAGCTCCCCTCATGGTAAGACATACAGTACACATAAAAACTGAATGTGAAATGGACATGTGGGAAGCATATGTGCAGCTTTATGAATTGCCCCAAAAAAGTCCCAACAATGAAGAAACACACACACACACACACACACACACACACACAGTATAGCTCGATGACCAAAGTTGACCCGTCCTTTATACCTACTCTTAGGCACTTAAACCCTAATTTCCTTCCTCTGCAGTCCTGAATCTTTCTCTGGTGGACTTGCCTGGGATGACCAAAGTGCCGGTGGGGGACCAGCCGGCTGATATTGAATCCCAGATCAAAGACATGATCATGCAGTTCGTTACCAAGGAGAACTGCCTCCTGCTGGCCGTCTCTCCTGCCAACTCAGACCTCGCCAACTCAGACGCCCTCAAGATCGCCAAGGAAGTGGACCCTCAAGGTGTGAGCTAAACTTAAGTCCACATCAGTCTTCCTAGTGTGTTGTTTCTAGTGTGTTTTGATTCTGAGTAGCCACATGTCTTAAACATGGCCAGATTTATTGGATGTCTACAAAGTAGGTGCTCTAGTTTTTAACTTCTACTTCGACTTCTAAGGATGTTATTTTCAACCAAACCTCATAAATGATGCAACATGAATATGACATTTTTCTCCATAATCCATAAATAGCTTGAAACTCGGGAGGAAGCGAATGCCCTTCTTGCTTGGTATCTGATGTTGTGGAATGGAACATGTTTGTGCAACAAGAGTAGGAAAAAGAATAATCACAAAGTAAAAAAAAAGAAAAGAAAAGATCATCAAAAGTTTTTATAACAATGAATACCAACCTTGTTCCTCGAGATCTACCTTCCTACAGAATTCAGAGCTAATCCAGCTAATCAGGAAAACTGGTGATTTGGTGCAGATGTGTGGGATTAGGGTTAGAAATGAATTCTGTAGGAATAATTTAATTTCCACGAACAGTGTTAGTGATCACTGACAATAATATGTTTCTTTTGATTAATGCCCACGTATGGGCTATTCTTGGGCATTTTTGTTTTTGAGTGTATGGTAGCTCATGTGTATGTGTGTGTCTTTGAGCAGGTTTGAGAACGATTGGTGTGGTCACTAAACTGGACCTGATGGATGAGGGCACGGATGCTCGCGATATCTTGGAGAACAAACTTCTTCCTTTGCGTAGAGGTAAAATTAATTCACAAGAGTACATTAAGTTCACTCTGTCCCCGCACGTTATTTTTAGATCATTTATTTAGATCTAAAGAGATTCTTCAATGGTCTCCTAACACACAAATGTCTTTTGAACTATTGAACTATTCATTACCACAGAGACAACCTTAGAGACCAGGTTTTAGGCCCCTAAAACCCATTGCTATATTTTTCATTCTCCTGAGCCCTCTAGGGTTCTTGTACACTTTACAGTTCAAACATACAGGCTTGAGGTCCAGCTCACTGATGTCTGATGCCCCCTATAGGCTACATTGGAGTAGTGAACCGCAGTCAGAAGGATATTGATGGGAAAAAGGACATCACTGCTGCCATGACAGCCGAGAGGAAGTTCTTCCTTAGCCACCCAGCCTATCGCCACCTGGCTGAGCGCATGGGAACACCTTACCTGCAGAAAGTCCTCAATCAGGTAGGACATCCTAGAACTACTTTCGCAATTAAACATTCGCTTAGGTTAGGTTTTTACTCTTTATAGCTCAATCAATAGCTGCATCATGTTTTGTGTAGAATGATTTTTTTGTATAGAATGATAGTTGGGTAAACATTTTGTTACCTAGTTTATACCTTAAAGAATGGGAATCAAATAATATGGACCATATCATAAAATATTTTAATGTACCATGGCCGACTCAAATGGAAAGTGTGAATTTATGTGAATGAGGTTAATTGATAAAAAACAGTAGTATAAAAAACGAGGCAGGCAAAACCCAAGACCCAAGTTTCCAGGCAAACACTGACGTTTGGTAAATCCATAATGCATAATGCATGGCAGTTTGGTTAATCCATAATGCAAAGTAGAGAAAAACAGTCCAAGGTCAACAGTAGGCTACACCATAGCAATTAATGCAGCTCCGAACTCGCAGGTTAACGGTAAGACTTTGCAATGATGGGATGCATTAGCGGGCTATAAATAGTCAGCAGGGTGAATGAACACATGTGACTAATTAACAACAGTCAATACTCAGATGATTGCGACCTCTGCTGGACTGGAGGTGCAACAGCTTGAGCTGCTTTGACATTCAATAGCTTTGTCTTAATCTATCAATGCACTTCCTCTACTTGCAGCAACTGACCAATCACATTCGAGACACGCTGCCAGGGCTGAGAAACAAGCTGCAAAGCCAACTGCTGTCCATTGAGAAGGAAGTGGAAGAGTACAAGAACTTCCGCCCAGACGACCCTTCACGCAAGACCAAGGCACTTCTACAGTGAGTCAAATCTCTCTGCTGCTAAGTCACCATTTCCAGTGAGTGTTAAAAACTTGTGTGGGGGAACACAAGTGATTACATAAGTTTGTGCCAATTGGGTGGTTATTTTCCCTTCTCATTTTTCCATTTTATGTGCAAATGCGAGGGCAAACAAGCTCAGTTTGGCTCAGTCTACACATGCACTCCATGCCTTTGAGTCAGTTGCTGATCTCTCTTTCTACAGAATGGTTCAGCAGTTTGCAGTGGACTTTGAGAAGTGTATTGAGGGATCTGGCGATCAGATCGACACCTATGAGCTGTCAGGGGGAGCCCGGATTAACCGTATCTTCCACGAGCGCTTCCCCTTTGAACTGGTCAAGGTGACTCTTATTCATTCCTGTTGAATAATTGCCCTTGTAGAGGGAAAAGGGATCTTTAGTCCACTGTGTTTCAGGCAAAACCAAACTTTACAAAGAAAGGTGTTTTTAAAGGAGCAGTTTGTAAATTTGTGAGCCCACCGCTGCCTGAAAGGCAAATTGCAACTGGGACAAAAAACATAGACAAGCCTTCCCCTTTGCCCTAACCAACCCCACCCCTCTAGTGGACTTGCCTGGGATGAAAAATGTTCTTTGAATAGTTAAAGGTTCTTAGCTTCCTGAAGAGGAAACCCTCTCTGAAAGGGAAACACTGTTATAGGGTTCTACATAGAACCTTTAAGGGTTACCCCAAAGGAACAAGATTTAGAGTGTACGTATGCCCTGTAAGTTGTTGAGCAGCTCTGTTCTTTTTGGGGGAGGGAGCTAATTTCCGGCCTGGAAAATTGTAAACAGAAGCCTGAAATAAAGAAACTAGCAAGATCCATTACATGGCAATATTAAGAGTCATTTAAAAAAAAAGAAGTATCTTTTCAATTATATAATTATTATAGGTTTATTGAAACTTATACAAACTGCACTTTTAAATCAATTACAGGATTCAGTGTACATAAATTGATCTGTGAAGTTGTTGTCACTTTATCATGTTTTTTGCTTATTGCTATTTCAAAAAAAACAAAAAAACAAAAAAAACTTTTTCTCACTGTCTTTTGATTGTGTAGATGGAATTTGATGAGAAAGAGTTGCGTAAGGAGATCAGCTATGCTATTAAGAACATTCATGGTATCAGGTGTGTAATTTTCTCCACCGACATACAGACACACACACACACAAACACACAAAAACACACACAAAGTCTTTTATCTTGTCTCTCAGATCAGAGATCATGTCATATATGATACAAGATTCATAGTTTCACATGCTTCTGAAACCCAAACCACAAAAAACATTTTGTAATTGTCATAGTTTAATGAATAAGAGGAGAGTTATACTGATGTGGAATTTGGAAAACAAATATATAAAGAACATCAACAGCTGCAGTGACAAATATCTGTCAATTACTCTTATTGTATATAATTTTAACAATAAATGTAATCTGTTATTCAAATAAGCATAAAATTCCCAAGATAATCTGATCTTTTTTGAAGTCCAGTATTTTGACTTAACAAATAATCTTCGCTTACGCAAAACAAACATGTGACAATTTTTTACAGTCCAATAGATTGACTCGTATTATTTTTTATCAAGCTTTTCTTTCTATTTTGTGGTACCATTTGATCAGTTGTGCTTGTAATGGAAACAGAAAAGCAGACCAATAACATTAAGATAGCAAAATATACAATATACAATTAAATTTAAAAAAAAAAATATTTATGTTAAAATTTATTGTATGATATATTGATCATTTATATGGGAAAATATATGGATCACAGTGACAAGCAGTTTCATATATTTCCCATATATTGTGTATTTTTTGGTAAACATATTAATTATTAATTAATTATTCATTATAACTATAATGTATAATATATAAAACATGTATCATACGCTGTTGTATACTGCAATGTATATGATTATGCATGATTTTAATTGAATCATACTATACATATTGAACTACAGCAGCGCATGAGATACATGGCATGGCATTTATTTGATATTGAAAACAAAACAAGAGCTTTGTGCTGACAGAAGAAGCATAAACAGTGCATAAAGCATGTGCATTATTAGATATATTACAATATATTTAAGAACATATTATATTTAAAATACATTGAGAAAACATACATATATTGACATATACAGATAAATTATTACCGAATAATATTACCTATTACTATTCCCTATTACCTATTACTATAAATAGGTACATATGTATATTTGCACAGTTCTGTTTATCTGTATTTATCTCTGTATATATTTGCACAGCTCTTTATTTATAGTCTCATATCTTATCTTATCTTTATTATTTTTATTCTTATATTTTTACTTCTGTTGTCTTG
>JAOUQW010000026.1:9439346-9454055 GCA_028565825.1 Olivaichthys viedmensis
TCTGCAGGAATTGTGTGATGCAATCATGTCAACATGGACCAGAATCTCAAAGGAATGTTTCCAACATCTTGTGGAATTAATGCCACGAAGAATTGAGGCTGTTTTGAGAGCAAAGGGAGACCCTGCCCAGTATTAGTATAGTGTTCTTAATAAAGTGTTCAGTGAGTGTATATAATATAATATGTATATTATATAGTAAATAATATATTAATAGAGCCTTCTTAGAAATAATGTTACACTCTGGAGGTGCATAACCTCACACACACACACACACACACACACACACAGGGGTCCCCTTTTCCCATCTCTTGAAAAGGCTAACTTCTTAGTTTAGGACTCTCGAGGGCCCCTTCACCTGGGGACCCTGGGTAGTCAGTTCTGCTGTTTCTCTCACTGTGACACCCTTGCACAGACAGATACACATTCTCTCTCACACAAACACACAAAAAATGCAGTGCTTTAACTCTCTGCAGCACTAAGCGTCTCTAATATGTGTGTGTAGGTGATCAGGAAGGGTTGGCTAACCATCAATAACATTGGCATCATGAAGGGAGGAGCGAAGGAGTACTGGTTTGTGCTCACCGCTGAGACTCTGTCCTGGTACAAAGATGATGAGGTAAGTCCCTTCACCACACTTTAGTTGAAGTCCCAAAAACAGGCGGGATATTTTTATATCGCTTAGATATTTTAATGCCATCAATGAAATTCACACCCCAAGTTGCTAAAGTTCTTAATGTCAAACCAATAAGTTGCGATCAGAGCAAAGCATTGTACACCAGCTGAGGAGGTGGTTATGCAGAAATGCAGTGGAGTGTTTAATTGTACAGTGCGCCATAGTTTCAGCCTTCAGAAATGGCAAAGTAAACATTACAGGATTTGTGGACCTTCTTTAAAATGAAAAAGAAAATAACAAGTTTATAATCTTGGGGGACTGTCTTAATTTTTAAGGACACTAATGTCACATTAATTAGGCCATTACATTAGTAGGCTGGCTAGCTAACTGGCTCATATGGGTTTTTTCTGTAGAGCTACATTTTTGGCGTCCGTCAGGGTACAACTGGTGGGTTCCTAGTTGTTTGAATCCACCATCCCCCCCATGGAAATTTTGTACAATTTGAGCACTGACTAAATCATCTTATGTTTACTTTAATGTGTGCATTCTTCAGGGTTACAGGGGGGGGGTTAGTTGCCCTGAAGTGTATTTAGGCTACGTGTCTTGGAACCTGTTTTCCTTGTGATTAATGCCCTGGCTGTAATGTATTGTTTTGAATATGCCGCTTTCCTGGAAGACATTCCGCTCCCCCCAAGACATCGTTAGAGATGGTAGATGAGGACAGACACCAAAGTGCAAAAAATTTCAGCACATTAATTAAGGTGAATGCAGGAGCTTTAATCATAGTGCAACATGGCAGCTCCATAGAGCTCTGATTAGGTGCATATGTGCCACAGTGGGTCCATGACCTCCACCCAGCCCCCATCCAATGCCCCAAACATCAGGCATGGAGCTGGGCTTGATCAGGCTGTGGTGAGCGGGGCTGCTCTGGGCCTTGGGGAAGGGGGCATCTGGTTTTCATTACCTTACATACCAGACTCTGAGTCTGCGAGTCCAACACTTCTGCAAGATCCTGTGAAGCCTAGCACTTCCTAAAGTCTCCCCAAAGTTGAAGCAAATATAAAACATCCTCATCCCCTCCTAAAGGGGATTTGAGGAAAAAATATTGAATCAAAGTCAATTTTGGACTGTGAAATGGGCATAAATGTGAAAGGGCTCTGGTTGCAGGTATATGTCTGAATGCATGAAATTCATCCTTTATGGCTTGAGTGATAAGAAGAAAAAGCAGCAAGCACACACTTTTCCCCCCAAAATGTGTCATTTTTATTTTTTATCATACACAGTACAGTCATTATTTTGTCCTTTAGCAATTTCTCTATTCTTGTGTTATACACATGTGGTGCATTACACCCACACACACACCCACACACACCCACACACACACCCACACACCCACACACACATATGCACTTTTAATAAAAGCAAGAACAAAAGAAAAATCCACAGCCATGGTATATATACAATTGAGTGCAAAAGTTTACACACCCTTAGGACAAAATGAAGAGAACAAAGAGTGTTTTATTTAGAGTGTTAGGTTTGACAGATGTTCCTTCATTATCCCAAGTAACAAAACTGGTCAAATAGCGTATGTTAAAACAATGAAAATTAAAAGTTAAGACAAAAAAAAAAAAGTATATATATATATCAGTTCAAAAGTTTTCATCTCCCTCTCTGAGTGTGATGTAAATATCCTCTAATAACTTGTTTGCCCACCCTTTGCCTTTATTACTGCCTCCAACCTCTTGTATTGTCTGAGCAGCTTTTGGATTCTCTGTTGTTTGGAAGTTGTAATATTCACCCCCTATTCTTCCTGGCTTCTCTGTTCCAACTCGGCCAAATTTCTTGGCCAATTTTTGCCTATTCTTCCTCACACATCTGTTATAACTCTGCCAGATGTGATACACCGCCTTCTTCAAGTCACCTCTGGAGACCGAGGGGGTAATGGCAAAACGTTGACTTCCTTCTTTTAGTTCTTTTCCAACTATTTTTCTGTTGATTTTGCCTTATGGTTTGGATTGTTGTCTTGTTGCAGGATGCACCACATTTCATTTTTAACATCTTGGAATTCTGTTTTTTTTTTTTGTAGATAAATTGTAAAATAGCTATATGTTTTCCTTTTTTCACCCAGAAACCATGGGGAATGCAAACTTTTGCATGCAACTGTTAAATGGCATCCAGACGTGTCGGTGTGCTTGTATAGAGTGGGCTTCCATGTGCTTTCTCCTGACCAGCCTAACCAATGTGCAGACTACTGTACAATCACTACTTCCTGAACAGGTAGTCTGAACACTGGGCAAGCAGGCCAGGCCTCTGAGTTCACAGAGATGGAGGAGGACCATCCACTCCAAAGTGCTTCACTGAAGCACTGAATTAATACATGGATATACATGGCTACGCATCTACACACATAGGAAAATGTAGTTTAACAAATGTCATACAGTCTTATATGTGTTTAACTGAAGAGTAAGAAAAAAATAGACTTAACTATTTAGAAACACATCCTACCCTGCAAGGCAATATTTATGTATTACTATTACATCATAGAGTAATTTTTGGTCATATATCCTCATGCTAGATTTCTTACTTGTATCTGCATTAAGATTTGGCTTTTACCGAAATAAAGCAAAAAATCACTACAATACAATAAGTCAATACATACAAGTCTACAATAATGAATATGATACGCTGTCAAGTCAGACAGGAAACTTGCATCTCGATTTTTTTATGCTGCTGGACATCATCCACAATCTTTCTGATGCATTGTCTCTTTTTAGATTCCAAATCTGCTCACATGCAGGCCATAAATACTTGAAAAGACTATAAAGGATACCTCCGAGTTCCCGCGTCCGTTGCCAAATAGCTTCAGTGACCAGACATCTTCTTGCTCCTCTCAAAAACCTTTGTCCATCCTTTCCTCCATCCCTCCCTCTCTCATTCTTTCTCCTGCCGCGCACTGGTGGAGGTCTGAGTGAGGGAGCAGTGGGTGGGTTGGGGGTGCAGAGAGGAGGGTCCTCGGAGGGGTATCAGTGTTTGATGGTGCTGAGAGAAGACAGGAACGTGGGTGGCAAGAAGCCGTTCCTCTCCTGACCCGTTTCACCCTGGTCAGCTCATAAATCTCTCTCGAATCATTCAAACGCCTTTGAGAACCAAACACTGCAAAAAGACAAAATCTCTCATCAGAATGGTCTTGAACAAAAAGTTAAGACTTCTAGCAATGATTCCCTTAGCAATTAAACTGTTGATACATCAAATACATAAAAAAAAAGCTTGACTGGGAAAAACAAGGTTTCATCAGAAGAAAAAGCTTCGCTTAAGATCAAATGTAGATTTTACCAAATCGACGTGGCAGATTTTCCTCAGCAAGAAATGGAAAAAAAGGAGAAGGCAAGGGAGCAGGAGGAGGCGGAGCATGTTTTTTTTCTCCATTTTCAAGGTTTATCTTTCTCTTTTTTTTTTGTTAAACAGGAAGTACAAGGTCAGAGGTCAACAGGAATTGGCCTCTTTTGCAGGCCAGACTAATGGTGAAGACCTGTCAGCAGATAGGCTGGCATTAGCCTTAGTATTTATGCGTATCTGGTGACTGGTTGTGTTTCTGTATGCGTGTGTGTGTGTCTATGTATGTGTGTGTGTGTGTGTGTGTGTGAGAGAGAGAGAGTGTGTGTGTGAGTGTGTCCCTCCTGCTGTGTGTAAGTTTGGGGTAGAGAGGCTGACTCCAAGGAATGTTGGAGTTTCTTTCCATGGAGTTGTAGTATCTCCAGATGTGTAGGTCTTTGGGCTCTACCTCTCTCCGTACTGCTTTCCCCTCTAAAGCTCACTTCCTCTCCCTAGGCTGCATAAAGAGCTCTTTATACTGACTGCACACACACACACACACACACACACACCCTCACGCACACAAACACAAACACAGGAAACTTTAAAGAGACTTCTCGAGAGCATAGATGCAGCTTTACAAATTTAACGCTTATCCCCTACAAATCCCTTTCGGCTTCAGTCTGATGATCGTGAATGTGAGCGTCAGGATATAAAGAGGGCAGCAATATTTGGCTAGAAATCATTTGCTCAAAGGATTCAGTCTGGCATTTTCCAAAAAATAAATAATTTGTTCATATATGCATAACATCAATGTTAAATTGGACAACTTTTCATCATTGTTGTGTGTTTTTTTTTTTGTTGCCAATTTCCACACACTGTATTCGTTTAGCTATTCTCATGAGCTGGACCAATGCCACAGCTCAGCAGAAAAATTTTAAAATGAAAAATGATCAGCAAAGCGGCTTCCAGTTGGGAAAAGCCAGACTGAATTCACTAAATTCAATAGTCAAGATACTAAGACTGCCTTTTACCATTATCTTTGCAGTGGCTCCGTGTTTTTCTGTGTGAGGACACTGTAGAGATCTTTAGATCGAGTTGTCTATGGAGCTGGTTAAGATGTTTCATTTTCATAATGACACTAATGAATAGCTCCTTATAATTAAGGAGAATTGCACCTAACAAGCCCCCGGCTTTGAAAGCAGGGACATCTCTATAGTGATGATAAAGGTCACGATGTTACGATGGCTGAATGCAATGCCATTTAAAGGCTTCTTTCATGTAAAGCTAACAGATCTCCTGTTTACAGTCATTTTACTTACGGTGCAGACTGTAAAGTGTATTCAGATGCTTTCTCTGCCTTTGTGACTCTTACGATTCAGTATTTTTTGCTAACCCTTCGCCAAGATGCTGTTTTTATTGAAGACAGATGTATTATTATTGGATGCTTACTGCTTAAAGGAAAATCCTCTTACGTTACGGGTATGAGACTTAACTGAAGTTCCATTTCATTCTGGGATTAGAGTAACACTGTGTAGCACTGTTTGATGGTTTTGTAGTTTTATAGTTAATCATACAGAGTGTACATAGTATACAGGATACAATTTTGAATTTGCTTGAATTAGACTGCATGTAGGGTCTTGGAAATTGTCATTTTAGAATCAACAAAGTTCTATTTTAGATATTCTATAGATACATTCTACTATACATTTCATTTATTTAATAAAAAACAGTTTGGACAGACCTGATCATAAAAGGGTTTTCTTAAATTTTACTATTTTCTACTATTTTAGAATAATAATGAAGACATTAACACTATGAAATAACACATATGGAATTATACAGTGAAATTGTTAACAGTGTTCCTGATGAAGCTTTGCACACTCTCACCATCTTCTCAACCAGCTTCAGGAAGCTTCACCCAGGAGGCTTTTCTTAAACTTCCCAAATAGGCCGAATGACTTGTTGGCTGCTTCTCCTTGTTTTAAGTAAAAAACACTTATTAAAAATATATTTTGATTCAGAAATAAATGTATACATGGGCGTTAACTTCACTATTTACATTTGTCTTAGAAACAAATTTCAACAATAAGACTTTATCAAAATATCTTTAAGACAATGAAAAATATATATTCAATCTAGTGTGTCCATACTTTTGACTGGTAGTGTATGAAGTTATAAGAACGAGGAATGTATATCAGAACTAGCTAATGGCTTCTGGGAGTTTTATACATTAAAATGTTTAGAATAATTCTGTGTACCATTATGGCCTATACTTCAGAAAGTAACTATTAAGTTGAGTTTGCAGTGTGAGTGGTTGCAATTTGCACTAAAGAAGTTGTGTATATTGCACAATGTCAGATATACAGAGGTCACTCACGGCACTGTGCCGTAGAAAAGAAAGTACACAATTTTCTACTCTATTCCAAAAAGAGATAAAACCCTGGATGTGTTTTCTTAAAAAACATTTGGAATGGAGCCCCTGAAGTGCTTATCAACCTGTCTGTGAACTCGTGTGTTGTTGTCTAAGCTCTGATCAGTCGGTCCCTCAGGCTTTCAGCAAGTGTTTGCGGTTCTGTTCCATCAGCTTTTCCATCGGTGAGGGGGAAGAAATGCTCCAAGAATCAAACTTATTCAAAGATACTAGTTTGGATTGGGGGTGTGGCAATATATCAGTATGGCTGTATAGAGTGATAAGGAAGACTAAAATAGATATACTCTAAGAAAAAAAAGGGTTCCTCAAGGGTTCTTTAGATAGTTAAGTGTTCTTAGCTTCCTAAAGGGGGGTTCTACTTGAAACCCTCTCTGATAGGGTTCTGCCAATTGGACAAAACGAAGAACACCTTTAGGGTGAATATACACAGCGAAACAAACTGCTGCAATGTCTCAACATGTTCTGAAACTTTGTTATACCGATATAGTTAATGATGTCACACAATAATCAATATCTCCAGGTGAGTGCTTGAAATCTGCTGTTATGCTAAAACAGAGCTTCCTACTTTTTGAGATGAAAATCAGAGAGCGTGGGGTCCCCACACTGTTCTCATAAGAACTGAAGGCTCAGAGCATTTGTGATGTACTGAAAACCATGATATTGAGTTGGCTTGGCATCGTACTCTGAATTGATCACACTGTGTTCAATTTGAACTGCTTTTAACCTGAAGTTATGAGGTTCCATGATGAGTTGAGATAGCATAAACACCACATGGATGGAAAAAAATAATGCAGATTAGCACACACACACGCTAAAATTGTAAAAGAGCTTGTTTATTACCTAACCCTAATCTTATAGCTACCAATACAGCAATAATATATATTTTCACGAATATCTGTATAATTAAGTGCTGTATAAATGTTACTATTTAGAATTGAGAGCTATAAGTTAAATCAAAAGCATGTCATCTCAACTCTGCAACACAGTGAATGTCACATATATTAAAAGAAAATGCACATAGAGAAACATCAGCAGCACTTTACTTAAGGGCAGTGTTCATAGGGCTACATGACATAAGCCTACATAAGCCCTTAATGCCAACTGACATAAACCCATATAAACATTTATAAAGGCTTATTTCCAACAGGTGTCAGCTGCCATAAAGACTGCTTTCATCAGTTTTAATGGCATCATAACACCCTAGTCAAGTTGACGAAGATTTTTGTTGACATAAGATTGGGTTATGACACTTTCCGGGCTGACTTATGTTAGAACGTCACGACAACAGACTTTGTAGCTTAGTGTAATTCGGGTATGTCAGAGTCACATGACGCCTGTTTGAATAAGCCTTTATAAATGTTTATGTAGGTTTGTGTCAGTTGTGATGAAGGCCTATTAGCCCAGTGTAACCTATAAACACTGCCCTTAAGTGGGCCAACTATGTCAAGCCAATTCTGAACAGAAGTGGGAAGAGCTGATACACGAGTTGTCATGTGCTTACAAAGCGATACTAATGTCTTTACTCCAGACGTTTTACGCCTCCACACTTCAAAGTAATTTCTGTCTCATGACATCATAGACATGTGACATCACACACAAGCCCATATTTAAGCGTTAATTACAGCAGTTTTAGCAACCATTCGTGCTGGTGGGTGTGGCCAATTTATTTGAATGCACATTTTTAATAGATCACTTTATTCCAAACACTCTGTTTCCATCCCACTTTATCACATCTTCTCTTTATCCACAGTCTTTACACCTCAGACAAGAGGAAACACTTATTTAGGTGAATTTCTTGCATTTCCATTCAGGTTTCATGTGAAAATTCAACACGTGGATGGAAACATGACCATTTAAAGTGTTAGTGGGGCAGTCAAATTTGTAAAAAGATGGTATTAAAAATAGATGTTCCTCATGAAGAGAGCTCAGTATCGTACCAATATTGCTTAGCAACAAGGATACAGGCATTATATTAATGACCCTGTCCAAGCAGCAGCATCTGGAAAATCGGAGGGAGCTGTTGGAAGTTCATTAAAAAAGATATTACACTAGCTTTAAGACTCAAATAAGCTTGTACCAAAAAGCCTACATTTAAAGAAAGAGGTCAGTGAAAGATCACATGTATACAATTTCCTGCTTCAAACTGCATCCAGTTGTTCAGTGATGTCACACAGACGTGCTGATGTGGTTTATGACACAGTGTGACTTACTGTCATCTATAAACATGAACAAAACATGAACTTCACCATGTAGCTGAACACTGTAACGTTATGGGGGAGGCCATCTTGGACAACTAAAATCATAGAATCACCCATTAGCACAGTGTGGTATTATTCTGAATATGAAAGTTCAGGCATATATTTATGGAAAAGATTTTAGGTGACACAGACTTCCATTACGTTTTAGCTACATTAGCCTCGTAGCTTCAGTGCGAAATTAAACAAGCAAAGGTTAGACACCAAACCCGTCTTGGCTGATCAACTACATTTGGGGTAAAGGGGTTCATTTGTTTCTTTGACAAACTATTCTTTTAAAGAAATGACAGTCTAGATGATGTAAATGTTTAGATTCAGATGATTAGCAACATGTCAATCAAATACAATATATTACTCAATTGATCCTTATTATTTAAAAAATCTATTATTTAACACTGAGATAAATCCTATGTTTGAGAAATCCTCATATGGAACTGAGATCTATATGAATCTCCTGTTTCCAGTAGGAGATTGTTTATATGAATTTCCTGTATTTTTTCAAATTGTGTCTATGTGTCCTCAGTGCCTTCAGTCAATAACACCACACTGTTTTAGACTTATTGAAGAATGAGAATTGAAATTGGACAAAATTGTATTAGAATGAGTCACAGGATTCTCATTCTTATATTGGCACTGCACTCATTCTTCTGCTTCAATATCTGAAAATAGATTATTGACACTTTTTTTGTCATTTTGCACATTTCAACGCTCTCAGATTGTAATTTGGCAGACTCGCTGTTACAAAACCAATCCACCACTCACTGGTTTTAGAAACGTCAATACTAAAGATATGATATTATATTATAATATTGCGCCAATATTCTGGTTCTGTTCTGGTTCAAATCTCAGCACCGTCAAAGACCCACTGTTAGGTTCTTGAGTCAGACCCTTAACCCTCAACTGCTCAGTTCCGTGCTTTGATTGAATTGTGCCTCACTTAAGTTGCTTTGTTAAACTTTTAAACAGGGTTCTTGCATAAACAAGCCTAAAATCTGCACTAAGATCAAGTAATACAAGCAAAGAGACGCAACCCAGAGCCCAGTAGTAGTCATTTACTACTTTAACCAGTGCTGTCTCAGTACTGTGATGAGGCCTAAACCTAGACTGAAACATTCAAGTATATGATTCCTATATAAGTATTACCTTAGCGGCTGAGCTACAAACTTTTCTAGAATCTTGGAGATAAAGGGCAGGTTTGATATCGGCCTATAGTTTGAAAATTCATATGGGTCAAGGTCAGGTTCTTAAAGTATGGAAAAGTATGGAAATTCAGAAAGTTGGTTCTGTGTGTGCTTATCCGTTTCTACCCACTCCGGTTCAGGTTGTCCAATTGTGCACTTTCTCCAGTCTACGCTCTGAGCTACATTATCTGGTCGAAAGAGCCCGCCAGGGCTTTAGCGGCAGCTTTTTGCTCACCCGACTTGCTCTCGTTACGCTGTTTGTTTGCTTATCTGTTGTGACGTTTGGTATTCGACTTCTGATCTTGCTTTTAGCATTAGCTCTCTCGTAATGTTCGCCTTGGTTTGGATCTGTAAATACTTTTAACATTCTGTAGACATCACTAGGAGTAGGAAACTGTTTGTTTACAGTCTTAGAAAAAAGGGTTCCTGAATAGTTCTTTGGATGGGTAAAGTTTCAAGCTCTTCAAATGGGTTCTACTTGAAGCATTCTCTGAAAGGGAAACATAGAATCTTTAAGGGTTCCAGAATTAGGCGAGCTCCTCCCCAATGACACGGTCCTCCCCGCACGTGCCTTCAGGCTTGTTTTTGTCCATGTTGTTGTTCTTATTGAAAATTTCTGACGTCAAGAAACGTCGCACCCTGAATGACTGGAGTTGAATATATATAAATTTGGACTGAATTAAATTGGAAAAAGTCAGACTTCATGGGTTTTTTTGCTGTTTAGACTGCAGAAGATCTTGCCTGATCTTTCCTGTTTTAAGTGGATATGCCAAAAAAATTGCATCTGAGCTGCATGTCTGAACATAAGTGAAGTGTCTGTGGTGCAACCGAAATTCTATACAGGGCTAGTTTTACACTAACGACTCTCAATGCACGGTTTAGGACAGACGTTAGGTTCTGGGTCAAGGTCAACTCAAGTTCAACTGGTTGGTTTCATTACAAATGGAGCATGACGATGTGAAATAATCATTATTTTAAAACACTGTTCTCATCCAAACCAGAAATACCTTCCCTAAAAAAACATTCCTCAAAGTAAGAATTGTAAGTTTTGTTTATGATCAGATCATGAAAACATTCGCACTGTGAGCACTTTCAGCTCCTCCATTTGTTTTAATTTGGAAGTTTTCTGGAAATTCACTACTAACCAAGCAAGTGCACTTCTAATTCTCATCCCAGTCAAATGTGGATTTAGCGAGCTGATTTGTGTGTTTGTGTGTGTCTTCAGTCAAATGTTTTAACATCCCGATGTAATTAGATAATTACCCACATGGTAATTACCTATCTCTCACGCAACTGTTTATCTTTATGCCTCTGAGTTTTTACTTCTGCTCTCTCACGCCTGATGTGGTGTAATCAAAGGCTTTTCCCCATCGGCATTCAGACATTGAAAAATGCAGAAAGATAAAAATGTTGAAAATAAAGAGTGACACGGCGGAGACAAGTCTGTTCGTTCACACACGCTAGGAATCTCACAGAAAGTCAGGGAGTTAGAGATGGAAAAAATAAATCATACGCAACATACACCCACGCATGCTATTTGCATGGGCTCCAGTTAAGGAACAACAAGAAAAACACCAGCTAAATGGGACACTGCTGGGACTTGAAACCAGGTTCTCATGTTTACAAGACAGACAGATTAAGTGGGCTTTCAAATGCCACAATGGTTTACCCAATCATTGAGAGATTGAGAGTTCAAATTTTGATGATGCCACAGCCATGCATGGCCGGGAGTCCAAGAGAGCAATTGTTCTGCTCAATCAAAGCCACTAGCTATATGGAAAAGGGCAGTTACCGTCTCCTCAGATCAAAAGGTACAATCGAGCAGATCGAAAAGATTCAGCGGCTTCATGTGTCTTGGAGGAAGCACGTTAGCTCTCATCCTCCAAGATTAGTAAGATTTTGTGTGATGGGGAGAACAAATTGGTAGGTGGGAATTGCAACAACTAAACTGAGGTCAAATCCGATCAAAATTTTTGAATGTTTTACTTAAAACAAGTAGTTTTTACTTTAAGTTGAATTGTTTCCACAAACAAGTAATTTTTATTTATAACTTAAGAGACGCAGCCAACAAGTCACTCGGCCTATTTGGGAAGTTTAATAAAAGCCTCCTGGGTGAAGCTTCCTCATGAAGCTGGTTGAGAAGATGGCAAGATTGTGCAAAGCTTCATCAGGAACACTGTTAAGAATTTAAGATCTAAAATAGTTTTGATTTGTTTAACACTTTTCTTGGTCACTACATAATTCCATATGTGTTATTTCATAGTGTTAATGTCTTCATTATACATATATAATACACATACACATCTCAGAAGTGAACAAATCATACATTTATTGTTTAGCCCACCAGGCAGGAGTGAATGTTCTAGTTTGTCACCCAATCCCAGAAACTCTACAGTTAATAACACATTCAAATATAGATAACATGACTGTATATTTAGCTGACTGATCATATGGATAAACGCATGTTCGTGCATTTTTACTTTCTGGACATTTTAGATAGTATTAGTATAAGCTATATTAGTATATTTTTATTAGTATATTTCCTTTTCCTTTTCAAAATGGTATAATGGATATTCCAAAGAGCCAGTGCTTGTGCTGCCGCTTTTGGTTGTGTAAAGTAACGCCATCTTGCCAGCTAGCAAGGAATATAAGTTAAAGTTATGTTAGCAAAATTAACTAGGCTACAAAAATTGTAGCTAATTTACTTAAATTAAATTGTACCTTTAATTTGCCGGCGGCTTGATTTCCTGACGTTTGAAGGCGTGTGGAGATTCGGCGCTGAATAAAGAGTGCACTTATTGTCATGGTGACGTGCTGCGACAGATGTGCACACATTTATGTGACAGATCACTAAAGACTTTTTCTGGTACCAATCACGCTTTTAATGGAAGAAATGGATACGTCAACAAATATAACTCTCTCTCTCTGTGTTTCAATCTCGCATGGTGCCAGCTGCTTCATAGTAATGCCTGCAGGGAAAAATGTCATAAATAAAAACACTGATGATCAAATTCAGTTTAGAGACAGTGGACAGATTTAGCCACTTTTTCCTTTTTTCAATTTTAAGGGAAAAACCTCCGGCTGTATTGAAACCTCAACATGAAATCGTGCTTCCCAAACCAGAGTTGCATTACTAAAATTCAATAGTTCAAAGTTCAGGCATTAAAGCAGGGCTATTCAAAAACGTGGGACATGTGGCCTGATCAGTCTCCATCTCTTGTTAACTATATATATGTATTTCCAGACAGCGTTGGCCTGTGACTGTGACTAAACCAATTATTTTTGCCACGTTCCATTATCCAATATTGCACGAGAAGATAAAAACACAACTGCTAAGTAATTCAAACTGTGAGAAGGCGCAGGGTTTCTATTGCTCTTTAATGCTCTGCCTTTTGTGCTTTTAGGCGTAAAGAAGTCTTAGCAACATGCAGACACGTCTCACAGAGCTTCCCTTACTTTTTAGCAACATTAGCCTTGTAGTTTCAGTGCAAAACTAAAAACGTCAGACACCAGAAGTGTCTTGGACCCCGTTCAGACCTAGTATTAATATTTGTGTTGGGTAATCCGATCACAAGTGGACAGAACTGAGTACAGGTGTGAATGGGGTCAAATGTGTATTGTGTAATCGCGCTGGATTACCTAAACCACTTGTGGTCAGGGATGCATGTGGCCACATTTGTAGTGTGAACAGCAATGAGACCCATTGCGTCCGACAACCAGGGGGAAAGCTTTTCTCAAATTAAAGAGCTGTTACTTTAAAAAAAAAAGTAAAGTAAGAGAGTAAGAGTGGGAACGTATACAATGGGGAAAAAAACTAACTAGTTACTTGTTACACAGAATTTTTATTACATAAAAAGGTTTGGTATTTTAATTAATTAGTCTATAATGTTATACTGCCTCAGACACAGCAAACATTAGCAGTAGTTTTATGCATTTGCATAATCCACTGAAGGTTTCATGAGGAAAATCATGAAAAAATTAAATCACGAAAAGAAGAAAATTACAAGGAGGTGAAATCATATTTTATTTTTTTAATACTTTTATGTTTCAGATTTGTTTTTATTTACTTGCCAACATTAATCCGTCATCTTCAACTTTGACCTTTTTTTTTTTTAAGCTCCTCGAACCAACAGTTAAGCCAAAACCCAAATAGCTTTCTATTCACTACGTATGCTCTCTATATAGGGTATAATATATTTGTGTTCTAGGACCTGCAAAGTGCACTATATATTCATTTTAATCTGGGATTCAGTCAGAGAAAAAAATCTCTGTCCTAGCAGGAAGAAAATAGCCATATATAAAAGTACATTTTTGCCTTTTCAAATTTACTTGACTAAGAGTAAAACTACACTTACAAATACAATTTATTCATAAAGTTAAGTAAATCAAATAAATGTAAATGTAGCGTGTTGCTACCTACCTCCGCCAACAACATTGTGGTCACTGGAGACGCATTCGAGATGCATGAAAAGGCCAGATAGAACAACTGTCTTGATTGCCCACTTTTGATCGGATCAGCTGAGATGGATGTTAATATCTGAACAGAGCCTTGGGTTGAGCAACATCATTTGGGATAAGGGGAACATTTTATTTTTCACTAACCTACTGATTTAAGCTTTCCAAATTGAGGCCAATTTTTTTTTTTCTGCTGAGTTTAGGCTGAGAGTTCGTCCCGTTCCACTGACACGCACTTCACGGTGAATAATTGAAGTTGAAAGGAAAGTTTCATACACTTGCCTTCTGCATCGACACACTCGAAATGCAGCAACGACAGTTCTCTTCAGCCAAATATCACACACAGCTAATGCACTTAGACGCTGAACCACACTCAGTTCATTGCTAATATACAGTCAAGCCGGAAAGTCTGCACACCCCTTTCACCTTCTCCACGTTTCATTACATTACAGACTTATT
>JAOUQW010000026.1:9463945-9474536 GCA_028565825.1 Olivaichthys viedmensis
GCATATCCCAGCATGTTGGTAAGCTGGGGTCAGAGCGCAGGGTCAGCCATGATACAGCGCCCCTGGAGCAGGGAGGGGTTAAGGGCCTTGCTCAAGGGCCTAACAGTGGTAGCTTGGCAGAGCTGAGGTTTGAACCCACGACCTTCTGATCAGTAGCCCAGTGCCCTAACCACTGAGCCACCACTAGCAAGCAGTTTCCTATATTTTTAATGATTAAAAAATCTTTTCAATTAATTTCAATATAGGAACATAAGTAAGACAGCTTTGTGATACCACGTGACCTTTGTGAAAGCAACATAATTAACCACGTGTGTGATTTCGGCTGTATTTATGACATCAGGGCAGACCAGCTCGGCAGGGGGAACCATCCCGGTCCACAATGGAACCCATGGAAGTTCGTTTTGCTGTTAATGCTAAGTGTAACTGCAGTCTAATTTTAGTCATTTCTTAATCATTTATCAACACATTTGAGGTAAATGCTGATATTGTCAACGGTTTTATCCAGTTCCACTGTCACTGCATCTCTACATTGTCCGTATACGAGACTTCACGACTACGTGCTAGCTAGCTAAATTGTTAGCCTCAGTCATTGGCTAGCTTATGCTCGGCATATACAGTGGGCTCCAAAAGACTGAGACCACGATGAAAATCTGGGATTTTTTTTCATTGCCACTGTACGGCTCTCTAAAACGCTGAAACTGGATCAGTCGTATCCAAAGCACGATCAGGCGCAGACCAAACGTGACCTCACCATCAGAAGACCAATACATTCAATGTGGTCTCAGACTTCTAGACCCCACTGTATAGTTACCAGTTGCCTAGCAACAGTTTGTTTGACTTTAACAACTTGAACAGCCTAGGGTATAATGTCTTCACCTTCCCATGGCGAAAACACAAATTCACTAGTATCTGTTTAAACACATTAGACATGGCTGATTAAAGTCATTAGCTAATCAAGGCCATCACGAGCTGAAGCAGGTGCGTTAGTGCAGAAAGACACGGAACGAAGCAGTGCTGTGGAGCTTCCTATTTCAGGAAGTGCAGCTTTTGTCAGTTTACCAATTTGTTCTCTGGCTTCGAAGTCTCCAAACACACACAGTGAGTCATATTTACACTCTTCTGACTCCTCCAAGACAAAGTCGGAGAAGTCAAGCTGCAGAGGAGAAAGAAAAAAAACAGTTCCACCATCAAGATCATACTCTATAGCTACTGTAGACACACAGCAGTGCAACGGTAGATTAGTTATGCAATATTACATTGTAACAATTACACTGTAAATAGAGCACTGCATTATTAATGAAACCATAGAGCATGCATGGATGCAGATCATATGTCTGTAATGAAGTTATGACTGTTTAAGAACAATGCTATGAAACACAACAACTGCCCTGAAAAAAAAATGTATAAGATTTGTTTTAGATTTAGATGTAATTTTAGGTAATAATTATGAAAGTTTGAGTTCAGTACAGATTTATATATATATACAAATTTACAAAGCCTACTATAGCGGAGTATATGCTATATTACACTTTACTATAGTACATTCCTTACTAAAGCATATTACTTTACTATAGTGGGCACTATAGTATTACCTTAGAATACTTTAGTATACTACACTTTACTATAGTAAACACCATAGTATACACTAGTATTTTTCCATATGGGTATGTACTATCAGGCATGGGCAGTTTTTTGTGATACATGTATTTTCGAAATACATAAATTGAATTTACATAAATGAAAAATACTACTTTGTCATTTGTATTTGACGGTCATAGGAAAAGAATTAGTATATATTATGTGATTCTGGTGGATTTGAGAGCAGGCACTCTCACTAAACTTAGGGACAACTATGAGCCCTGTGTCAGAGGACCTGAGAGTACGTACAGGAATATAGCTTATGGAGTATAGGAGTGATGTGAACAGATTTTGTTAACATAAGCGTTCATCCACCAGAATGCTAACATTTCCAACTAAAGTGGCACTGATTGCGTGACCTTTACAGAATGTATTTCTGCATCTTAAAAATAAGAAATATTGTATTTTATTTCAATAAAATTTTGTATTATGTATCTAAATACACTTTTATGTTTCTTTGTCCATCCCTGCGTACTAGGCACTGCAACTAGCAAGTCTGGGTTGACGTGGCTTTAACGTAAATGCTCTGATGGAAACAAATATCACATTCCCTCTGGCCAGGGAAACTGATCGCGAGGTCTCCACTCTCACTGCATATTCAACGGCCAATGAATGCATTCATGAGCGGACGTCCAGAGACAAACTGACTGCGCCAGGCCGACGCCCCGGCCATGACCCCCAGGCCCTGTTACCTTGACAACGTAACCCTCGGGGGCGTAGATTAACCAGCGGCAGTGGGCGTTGTCGCCGTAGGATCGCGGGTAGTCAGGGCTCCGCACAGCCCCCTGGGATTGAAACAGTGCCACTGTGGCGCAGCCTGGCCCTGAGCAAACACAAAAGGGGAGACATTGGTGCAGCCAAGCATGGTCGTTCACAGCGCACACACACTGTCATCTCCCAGCGGACAATGCCAGTTTACAGTACAAACACGGGCGCGGTGTTGCGTTTCTTTCTGCCAGTGGTCATGTGCTGGAGGTGGAGGAGAGAGAGAGAGAGAGAGAGAGAGAGAGAGAGAGAGAGAGAGAGAGAGAGAAATAGCAACAGAAACAGTGGTGTTTTGATCCAGTGTTCTCCTGACTCTCAGGGGACGTGTGTGTGCCGCGTCCTCTGGCACAGCCGTCGTTACGGTCGCGGCCCTGCCGGCATGAGGTCTCAAGGGGCCCACCTGTGCCCTATCACCTCAGAAGAAGGGGAACAGACTGAGGTCTGAGGGGACAGAGGTGCTTCTAGTGCCAAGCACACACCTGTCTGGAGAGCTGAACACACTGAACCCAGTCAGGCAGATTGTTCAGCCAGCAAGAAGATAATTAGCACTCAAGATGAGGACTAATGATGGAAATATGTGGATACAAAGATGGGAAAATGAGATATCGTTTAGCTGTTTGTATGTGTCTGGGGAGGGGCGGGGGGACCGGATGAGAGCATGTAGTCTACACTTTTGCAATTGACACATTTTTAGAAGTTGTTAACTAGCTTCATAATTCCAAAGATTTTCAAAACCCGACTGAGTTACCAAAATATAACTGAAGTTGTGTATCTGCTAGCACTGCGATTTGTTGTTTTAAAACTATACCTTTGTGTTCTAGCTTTTGGGCAGGGGCGGGAGTAGACATTTTGGGGCCCCTGACAGCTTAATGCACTGGGTCCCCAGCTATGGACAATTTTTGTTCCCTAGGGTCCCCTTGGGCCCCCTGTAATAACTTCCCTGTATTTTGGTTTCTGTAGTTTACTGTTTTTTATCGACGCTTGTGGTAATCTTGGGTCCTCATTTAAGAGAACCACGGGGGATCCGACCTTATTGTCACAGGGGCACTGCCCACCGCCGGACCCTTCCGAAAACCATCACTGGTCTGTATTTGCATTTGTGGTGTTTTTTTAATTTTATTTGTTTGTTCATTGCGGTCCAATTGGAAGGCAGCTACCTAGGTAGACAGTATTTGTATGCCACATTTGTGCACCCCTAAAAGCTACCCTTTTGGGTATCTCATTTTGGCATTGCCCTCAAGTGTCCTTCTTGGTTTTGTACAATCCCATAATTCTGTTCACCAGACCAGAATTCAAGAAAGGTTTCGACAAACAAAGTAGACCAATGTCTTGTAACTAGCTAACAGTCATATTTTCGTTCGTATTTGTCTTTGTAGAGTGACAGAAGTCGGTCCTCTAGCTAGCTAGCTATGTTATTCAGCGAACAGTAGTCTAGTTGTGATCAGCACCAGAAAAAAACAGGTGCTGTTTGTTCGGGATCCATCCAATAAACTAGCGAGCGATAGTGAATAAACATATGTGCAGCGAGTTAAAAGTTATGATGTATGATGGAACTGAAGAGCATCCCAAATGCGATGCCTGCCAAGGTTCCTTTTCAATCAAAATGCTGCCCAATGAGGGTACCTATCAAGGCAGCTGCCTTCAGAATGTTTGATGCCAAAACCTTTCAATATATATTTCTAATGCAAGTACGCATATGAATGCAAAATGCACAGACCTACAGCACCAGTCAAAAGTTTGGACACACCTGTTTTCTTCAGTTTTACTATTTACTACTATTTTAGAATAATAATAATAATAAAGACCTTATTATCATTAACACTATGAACACAGTGACCAAGAAAAATGTTAAACAAATCAAAACTATTTTAGAATTCTTAACAATGTTCCTGATGAAGCTTTGCCACACTCTCGCCATCTTCTCAACCAGCTGCATGAGGGAACTTCACCCAGGAGGCTTTTCTTAAAACTTCCCAAATAGGCCTAGCCACTTGTTGTTCTGCTTCTCCTAAATAAAACTATGTGTTTGGGGAAACAATTACATTTTAAGTAAAAACGACTTGTTTTAAGTAAAAAATAAAAAATAAAGAAAATTGAAAAAATACATTTTGATTCAGAAATAAATTTGTACATGGGCATTAACCTCATTATTTACATTTGTCTTAGAAACAAATTTCAACTATAAGCCTTTATCAAAATGTCTTTAAGACAATGAAAAATATATATTCAATCTAGTGTGTCCAAACTTTTGACTGGTTCTGTAGTTGTAAATCTAATTAATCGACGTGGCTGTTTCCATAAACAGGTTCATTTTCGATGTATGTTGCACTCATTCGAATTCTATGTCTCTGTGTTCATTTACACTTGTGTTTGTGTTGTTCTTGATAGTGTGTCTTGTCCTTTCTGTCTTCCTGCATTTGCCTGTTCATTGCCATCTCTGAAGTCGACGAGCACCAGCCTCACCAACAAGACCCAACAGATCCACGGATTCTCTTACAGAGCATTAACCCCGGATCCTGCAGGCAGATGAAAACTACTGCCTCTTCGGCACCTTACACACACCCACACACACTCACACACACACACATACCCTGTGGATGCAACTTCTTTAGGTGCACATGTTTACTTGAAGGCATCTCTGTTCTTTGAACAATCACGAACAAAGAAGAAGACAGTAATGCTAACGATATTTGTAACAGTACAGTGTGATGGATGCCATTTTCACAGACAGCGTTGTCCTACAGTTATCAGTGCGATTAACAGCAGAAGCTCTTTATATGTCCAAATGAAGCACACGACCTGACTTTCAGCACATCAAACATCCAGCCTACATTCTCTGAATGGTTTACTATAATATAAATCACACGAATGCTAGATGACTTTGGCCTATCTCTGTTGTCTTTAGTAGTATGTATCATCCTCGCTGACCTTTGCCCCCTGCTGCTTCTTTTTCTCCTCTCTCAAGACCAACCTGCATGTGGCTCGCAGCAAACAAAAGCCCCACTGCTAAACACTGGCTCACTGACTCACTCACTTCCACTTTCCTGAGAAACCTGCTTCGTTCTCACACTAGCATGTAGCCATTAGCCACTTTCTAATTTTACGTTGATGATATAGTCCTGTGTTTAGAGCACGGTCTATGATTAGCACTCCAGAAGAAATTTGCTAGATGTTTGATTCCAAGACCATCTCTGGGTTAATTCTAGGTCTTATAAGTGTATTCCTGATATATTTATTAATTTTGTCGAGATACATGATTCCCAAACATGCACCTTATTCATCTTCATAAGATAGAGCTTATGAATGTTGGAAGTCAGAATAGTGGGAACAATAAGAGCCTGCATTTAAACTTCATCATCTGCATTTGAGCAATAAAAAACAATGTATTTTTTTCTTACGTTATTTTTATGCAATAACATTTGTTTGTACAACTTTGTTCAATGCATTAAGTCTTTGACGCTCAACTGTAAACGTTAATGCCTGTAAAGCAACAACAGCATGGGTGCCGCAAATAAACAGTGGCTATAAGTTATAGTAATATGCCAACCTTTTTAGACCTAATCTCTGTTCACCGCATCTGTATCGTATGTGCGATTACCAAGGACAAGAATGTCAACACATTTCATTGCATTTAGAAAAGAAAGAAAAAACTGGATCTCAATAAACATTTAAAATAGGTGTCAATAAACATTTAAAATAGGTGTCAATATAATGCAAATGAAAAACTACAACCGTAACAATAAAGGTCTTAGGATAAGACAGACATGAGAGAATGTCAAAGCTGTTTTTACATATTTTTATCAAACTTTTCAACACTGGAACAATAGAGTAAAATTGGTTCTAGTTCCTTTCCCTGAGGTTTTGTAGTATTCATGCACTAGGGCACTTTCATGAGTATTTTGAACCATGTGCACATATGCTACAGATAGAGTATATAGAGATTAGGTTGGAAAATATTGGAGTATTCCTTTAATAACATGTGCTACTCTCTTATAAAAAAGGTACCAACCAGTACCTTTGCTTGTCACTGAGGTGGTATCCTCAAGTGGTACAAGGTGGCACATGTTTTTAAAATACATAGTAAATGTAAATGTAGTGTACCTTTAAAACTCATTTAAGGTATAATCAGACTTACAGAACTACATTTACATTCACAGTCCCAGGTAAAAGGTACATACTTAACATATTTTTTTATATCTGCTTTCTTTTTGCCCACCATGTTTCTCCTTTTTGCTGTATATGTTCTTCTTTTTCTTCCAGCCGTCCGAACAAAGGGAGCCCTTCTCATGGAGAGAGCCCGCATCCTTCGTTTGACTCGTAGAACCCATCCTTCCTCTCCTCCTCTCCCTCTCTCCCACCATTCCTTTCCTCTGACCAAGAGGACGTTGAAAAGGGTGGACGCAAAGGCCAGGTAGATCTATCAGCTATGAAGTTACATTTGTTTTCAGTACTTATTGTTAATGTGTGCTTAGATGCAGAGGAGAGGCAAAGGCATATTTAGCAGGGATTGTGGGAGAATGGCGGAGTCTCTCTGTTTGTGCCCTACTCCCTTTTTTCAAGGGTGTCTGAGTGGAATGCCCAATGTGGACTCGTATCACCACGTTTAAGTTGGCTGCAGTGTTACTTGTACTGAAAATGCTGTGCAGTGTTTCTGTGTTTACACAATAGATAACGTCAACGTGTTCTATATTGAGCTGTCACTCACAGTGAAGAAATGCCTACAGACCTTTTGCCTTGTTTGTCAGCTTACAACTGTGGATTACTCGACACATGCTTTCAGCCTTCATCCTCGGCTGATGGAGGTAGAGCTAAATATTTTGTGGTGCTTGTGTGTTTAATTTTATTTGAACCATATAAGGTTAATAATCCTGGGTGCAGCAACTTTTGAATTATCTGTCAGAAACTAGCAAGCCTGCCATATTTAAAGTAATACTTTACCTGAAAATGCCAATGTTGCTATTAATGAATGAAAGCTGGTAGGGTTCGGTTAATATTATGCATATAAAACCATGCCAACGGGCCTCTTCTAGCTTTCTTTTCTTATTAGCCACATCACCTTATCATAATTTTATGTGGAGTATTCACATCTTGTATATTTGTTGGAATCTGTATTGTGCAATATGTCTGATGGACAATTATGTTGAAGTCAAATTTATAAGAGAATTATTAAGGTTTTTCATCTGTATTTGTTTTCCTTGAATTTAATGAAATATGAACATGGGGGTTTGTGAAATAATCAGAAGAAAATAATGATATCCTTAATTAGAAGTTAGAAAGTTGAATGAAAAATATTCAAGTCAATCTCTACACAAATCTGAGAGTGATTCAATTATATTTCACGCTATTTCTCAGTGTTGTATACAGATTCGTAATGTGTTGGTGTATGTTTGTGATGCATCTCTGGGAATTGTGCTTCTGTTACTTTGTGTACACATACAATAATTAGGTATCTAATAACAAAGTCAAAGAAGAACCTGCAAACAAACGAGTGATATGTGAATATATTATAAGTTGTTCTATTTAAATGAATAATGTGAATGTGTTTGTGTCTTCCTGCTGTCTCCTGTATCTTATTGCCATTGGTCCAACGTGAAAAAACTGGCCAGTGCCTTTGATGGAATTAAACTAAAGATATCAATGTGTAATAAATTCTGTAGTAAATTCTTATAGAAATGTATGCACCAGCTGAACGTTTAGCTTTTTTTTTATTTAAGCAAAGCTTATTCTTCGAAGGGGTTTTGTGCAATGTGCATTTCTGCCATTTAGGGGTGTTCCAGAGTGGCAACAGGTCTCATGCAAGATATAAGGTTCAAAAGCAGTTCACTATGCAGTGGAAGCTCATGGGATTTTTACTGTGCAGATCAGAGGAACAGGAACTCCCATATCAGCAGTTAACTGTCGCCCCAGCAAATGGGGGATACAGTTCCACAAGTCTTACTTTCGGCTTTGAAATCCTTAACCATTAAAGAAATACCTTTAAAAATGTACAAATTAGGTTTATTACTGTTTTGCTAGTTATCTCAGCTCACCATCTCCTCTGACTAAACTGTGAGTAATCCCAAACTGCAAAAGTAACGTACAATGTAGTTTATTTCCCTCAAAACAAAAGACTCCTGCATTTGTTTCAGTCTCCAGTCATTCGAAATGCAACACACAACATACACCCTACATCTGGTTCCAATGACATACTTGCACAATGAGGCACAGTTCTGCACAAGATTAGCAAAATGTGAGAAGAGGATTCT
This sequence comes from Olivaichthys viedmensis, assembly GCA_028565825.1. Classification (NCBI taxonomy): domain Eukaryota; kingdom Metazoa; phylum Chordata; class Actinopteri; order Siluriformes; family Diplomystidae; genus Olivaichthys; species Olivaichthys viedmensis. The sequence goes on from JAOUQW010000026.1 coordinate 9,472,594, forward strand.
AGAGCCTCAAGTAGTGTATGCTACCTCTTGTGAAAGATCCACAGTGTTTATGTGGAGTGTCAAAGCTAGATAATGCAGTTGTTCTGTCAGTGATGCTTATTTTTAATGTAGAGGAGGTAAAAGAGTAAAAGAAAGAAAATGTCCAAAAAGAAATTAGACATGAATCCTTATGTAGTATTCACTTAACACAAATTGATGAGAATTGTTCTGCTTTCTCTTTCCCTTTGATATCAATTCCTAAAAATGCTTTGCTTTTCCTATGCAACTTGTATCATTCTACAATTTATAGCTTGGGTTACACAGACATTTTTAAATTGTATTAAGAAGTGATTGTCTGCTCTCAGCCTCCTGTAAGTCTCTGTTATGGTGATGCTCAAAGGTTCTTGTCTAACACATAAACATGCTGAGATCGTGTCCTTGCATTACAATAGAGGTCATCCCCTTTGTCGTTAAGCCCTCGTTCAGGGACAAGCCCATTCTTTTGTACTGTATTTTCGGTGCTTCACTCACTGTGCAAAAGCCTTAATGGCTGCTCGAGACTTGACATTTTTTCTATTGTGCTAATTACTGCTTTTTCTCACAATGCCTACTCTGACATGGAGGAACTCTGTTATTGATTTTAAAAGGTCAATACATTGTGCATAAAATGTAAGACTATAAAGCACCGAATTATGTAAATGCTTGCCATCTAGAGTTAAACATTAAATGACTACTGACTACTTGAGTAGAAATATTTGCACCAAAGTCAGTTGGGGGAAATGAATGGCCTTCTCGTTGGATACAGCACATTTACACTGCATCGTCTACAGGCTGAGAACTGAGAAAAGGAAAATGTTAAATTCTTTACTGATTCCTGGCAACAGCGGACACTGCAGCAGTTAGTTAATCTGGGGCCCAAGCAAGCAAACAGGCACAGTTTAGTTTCTCCCCTCCAAGAACACTTTCACTAAATCCAATATGTGTCAATTCCTACGCACTGTGCTTTGAAGCTGTGGCCTATGATACTGCTTCAAATGTGGATTATTTTAAATATTTGAATTTACAGACATGAAAAATGTGCCTAATGTCCCGAGTAAATGGCATGAATGAAATGTTTTTTGAAAACTTCCTGCTGTGTGTAAATTAATAGATGACAAGAGAGCATCGGTTGCATATGGGATGCAAACAGCTACTATAAAAAAAAGTAAATGAAATTTAAAAAAAGAAAGAAAAGATTCCTTATCAACTCGCTGCATCGTGATCAAGCAATAATAACTTCAAATATTCCAATTCGAGATGCATTCAAAGCCATCTTTCCCAAGGACATGGTAAAATAGCAATGCTGGATCGTCCTGTAGAATATCGTATCCTAAAAAAGAAAAAAGAAAAAGAAAATCAGAGGACACTTTGGTGCTCACTTTGAATATTAATGTATGGTATAATCCATTGCAATGCATTATTGAGCAGCCAAACACTTGCACTCCTACCTATTGCTCACAAGTGAGTTGTAATGTGAAGCGGCTGTTTTTTCGTTCCACCCAGCATACTCCCATACTAAATAGTATGCCGAAATAGTGGTCTATGGTAAACTATGGGATTAGTATTTTGGGCATACTGTTTAGTAGAGTGCTGCACGACGTCGGACTTTGCCAGCGGGGTTTTTTTTTTTTTTTTTTTTTAAATGCCGCGCTCGGATTGGTGGACGGCGGGCTCGCGCGCTGAGAACGAGGGGCGTCCGGAGGTTTGAATGGGAGAGGCGGCCCCTTTGAACTTGAAGGATGTGAGAACGGGACGCGGTGAATGCTGCTGCACTGTAGAGATGGAGTACGGCAGGACACGCACGCGGGCCGCACACATGGATAGGAGGTAGGTGGGAACACTAGAGGGGGGTGGATGGGTTCAGTTGGAATCTGGAGCTCCTCGATGATTTGGTAGCTGATGAAGTTGCCGGCAGTTCCGGAGTC
>JAOUQW010000026.1:9507041-9539620 GCA_028565825.1 Olivaichthys viedmensis
AGCTGTTGTTGCACAAGCATAATGTTCAGACAGACAAGGGCGATGCTTTTACTTCACTAAAAATGTTTAACAGTATGGTAAACCAGAATTTATCTCACATTTCCATCATAACACAGAATTTCTCTCACACAGTTTTGTACACTACCATGTAAATCAAACCACACTGTTCCTAACATCAGATAAGTTCACATAGAGAATACTAGTGTAATCTCATACTTGCAAATTTAGGTAATTTTGGTTTAAAAAAAATTACATATTTCCATAAAATGTGCTTGTGGTAATATCAACCACTTTAGAAGAAGTTGTCAAAGCCTTAACCTTCACATTTGTGGTATTCTTTGATGGCTAAGAAACAGCTGATCTCCACAGTAGCATGTTTGGCCTGAAGAATGCAGTTAAAAAGACATGTCCTCTAGAATGGTCAACAACGAAAGGCTGGATCTCAGTAGGCTAAACGACATAGCTGGAGTTTCGCTACCTGAGCACTTTACTTGAAGGAGCTGTTCCAGAAACCATCACATGTGCTCGTGTCCCGTTCCACAAGTGGCCCGTCTGTTCACACTGAAACAATAAAAGACACTTCAAAGGCACCAAAAAGCCCAATTTATTCCTTGTCTTGTCATTTTTTTATTATTAATCTCTATATTAAAACATATTCACATTCAAACCAAAGTTTATTTATACTAGAGGTGGATTATAGAATGATATGATATCTTTATCACGTAAATTCTGCTACAATAATCCTTTCTCCGAGTATCGTCACTTCTGTAATATTGACCATCCGCAGAGTTACGTAAAGTAAAAAGTGGCTGATTAGAATAATCTAATCTATTTACCATCAGTTGTTTAATTTTTTCTCTCCCACTTGTTTCTTTTTAAATAGCTTATTTTTGGACTTAAAGTATTTTTATATCGTGGCACGACTGTCTTTCTGGTGTAATTTGTGTTCCAACTCAGCATACCTAAATATCATGATACATATCATTTATCATGAAAACATATTCAAGTATGGTGATATGATATTTTTACCCTACCTCCCACCCCTAGATTATAACCAAATCCTAAACCTACCCGACCCCCAAGTTCATCCCAAACACACATTGCCAACCATGTGTCACGTGCGCGGCTGTGCACATGAACGCGAGTGGCGGTCGCCACGTGCGCTACATGTGTTTGTTGTGTTGTCTGTGTAGTCCCGCCCTGTCGAGTTGTGTTAAGTCATTCCACCTGTTTCCGTTTAGTTCCCCTCATTTAGAAGAGTATTTAGATCCCGTGTGTTTCCGTGTTTCCGTGTTCACTGTCAGTCTTTGTTTCATATTACGTGCAGGATGTTTGTGGAGTTTATGTTTGTTAATAAATGTTGTTAAGTGGCTATGTGTGTGTCCTTCCCTCATGTCCCGAAGGACCGTGACACGGGCCATGGAGCATTCATTTCTGTGTTTTCGTTCATGGGTTTAGTAAATATAACCTGCAAATATCTGTACTGACTGTCAGTTTATTATAAACATGCCTTGCCACTGTGTATGATTACATAAAGTAATCCAGTCAGAATTTTACTCCTACCCTCTGTGGAGGTTGGAACTTTCACGAAGTTTGAATTTGAATTAATATTAGAAAAATATGCAGGTGGTTATAAACAGAAATAACTGTGGGAGCGGGATTAGTCAGATTTCCTTTGGGAGCGGGATTAAAAAAAACTGTCCCACGCACACCTCAAGTTTAGGATCCAATTTTTGTGGCTTAAAAAAACGAAGCTTCCGAATACTAAAAAGAGAAATGAATACCATTTTTAACAGTGTTTTAACAAGATATACATTACCATTTTTTATTGATATTGAGAGCTGTTTAATCAAAAATACAAGATTGAACATTATTTAAAAAAAATTTTTTTTATAAAGATAATGTTCTGTGTTTGACACATGCTCAAAAAGCATGTGTCAGGATTTTGAAGTAGTAGTAGTAGTAGTAGTGGTAGTAGTCCCTATTAAATTATAAATACAGATTACACTACCCTAGAGCTTAGCCAGCTGAGATGTCCAATATCTTATAACGAATACTCCAACCTAACCTCTATCCACCGCATCTGTTGCGTATGTGCGATTACCATGGACTACAACTGTTGCACTCTATTAATAAAGGTCTTAGGATGAGACAGACATGAGACAAAAAAGTCTTACCAAGACTGTTCTTTATCCAACTTTTCAACACCGGAGTAATACAGTAAAATGTAATTCCGGTTGCTTATGCTTTCCTTTATGGTTTTGTGGTATCCATGAGCAGAGTCGCACAACTCCATGGTTAACCACAAATTCTTCCCTTTGAAAAACTAATCCATGAAAGGACAAATTATACAGATTTAGAGCTTTTGCAAAAACTTTTGACTAAGGAATTCATGAAGGCATTCAACAAAAAAAAACATGATTTGCATAAATGTTTGTTGGAAACCCCAACAACTGCCCTTAGACTTCCATTATAAGTGAGTTTCCAGTAAACACGTTTTCTGTTCTTTTCTCAGTACAGAGAAACATGTAAAAAAAATTGGCATTGGTAATCACACATACTGTACACTACAGATTCAGTAGAAGGAGATTAGGTTGAAAAACGCTGGAGTATTCCTTTAACCCAGATTGTTAACCCAACTTTATAAAACTAAGGTAACATTGGTGAATGCTTTCTTAGCAGATGCTTGAGCCAAAGACTGGGGATCAGACTGATTTTGGGCTGCTCGGCTTTGGAGCACACAGCGTTTCAGAACCGTGTTCTCTGTCCCAGCCCTCCTGCTCCCCCATCAGTGGCCTCACCAGAACCAGTTTCCCCTCTGAGTGTGTCTCATACCCCAGTGAGTGTGTCCAACCCCCTCCTACACTGGGAGACACCTCTAAATCTGGATACATGGAGCCTGCTGTCATCTGGAAGGAGAGGGGGAAGGAGCCAAAGCGAGGTGAGCGGGAGCCAGAGAAGAGGGAGCAGGGTGAGGGTGAGAGCGCCAGGCCAACGTCTTTATCCTCCTCATCTTCTCCTCTGGTCATCCCTAAACTGTGCCTGGATCGCTCCTTCAATCCAGACGCTCTTACCTCGCCGTCCACTGACGACGACGATGAAGACATCGAGGAGGAGGAGGACGAGGAAGAGGACAGCGATGAAGGCTACCTGAAGCGGAGGAGCCTGGTGGAGATGTCGCCCGGCAGGGGGCAGCAGAGCGCAAGGCTGTGTGTGCAGCGCTCATTGCACCGGCGCACCCACAGCGAGGGCAGCCTGTTACAGGAGCCGCGCTCACCGTGCTTCATCTCTGACCAGGCCATACACTGCATGGACAACAGCAGAGAGATGCAGCAGCGCTGGACCGTCCCCTCACCCCAGACTCTCAGGAAAGAGCTCACCAAAAACAGAGGCTCTGTCCATCAAATCTGCCTGCTCTTCACTGGTAGGAGGGTGCGTTTCTCCTCCATTACAGAGTTTAGGTCCCTCCCCAACTATGTTTCACCTCAACTCTAACCCTCTCCTCAAACGATTCTCTTCCATTAAAACCCTCTTCCCAATTTTAACCAGGCTCTATCAAACCTGCCTGATTATCAGCCTTTGCTTGATTAAAGCAGCTGGATCATTCACCCTTCCATTCAACGTCCCATTTCTTTAGAGTTTGTTGCACAATGATAACGCATTTCCTTTCCCACTCTCAGGTCTGTGGTGAGCCAAACTGTAAATGTCAAATGGGGAAGAGCGCCATGAAAAAGAAGAAATCAAAAAATCTGTAAGTCATAATGTTCTGTATATTTTGCCAAACGTGATTTTAGTGTTCTTGCAATAAATGTGCAATTGTAGAATATTAAATAGGCATTTAAAACACATTTGATCTTTTTCATAAAGGCTGTTCTTCTATGCTTGATTTTCTACACAATGCAATTAATGATGGCTTCACACTTAGCTCTTTCTCACAGAGAAATGCAGCTGCTGTCACAATATTCCCGCTGATAATCTCTTCCCATTTCTGTCAGTCTTTGTTTTGACTCACCAAATGACTACACACACTTGAGTACTCCGCTAGCCAGTGAATCATTCTTAAGGTTAGGGTGGCACTCAGTTTCATATGATCTTCCCGCAGGGCGAAAGATATGAAAAATCGACTGACCTTTCTCCGGAAGAAAAACAACGACAGACATGGAAGTAATCCAGCCAGCAAGCTTGAGAAAGTCCTCAAATCAGATAAGTGAGTTCAAGTGTTTACTTCCTCTTTTACCAGACCTGACTCCAAGATTGGATGAGTCATGCTATACAGTTATCAACATTTTAAAGTTGCAAGTGATGCAAGTGAATTAAAAGATGTATTTAAAGGACATTTGAGTTTATGAAAGAAAAGTTGATGACAGACATTTAATACTACCATGAATTGGATGTTTCAGATCATCAGTGGCATTAGGCGTGAATTAAATGGCGTGAAAGCAGGATGTCTGTCTTGGTTGTATATAGTAAATATCAGTGAATGCATTATAAGGGGTTAATTATGGGATTATTGACCACCCTCTCTGTTTACACCGGTAGGCCTACTCCAGAAGAAGCTCTCAAATGGGGAGAATCATTTGACCTGTTGCTTTCTCATAAATGTAAGTTTTGGACGTCTTGTCTTTTGTGATATTGATTCTTGAGAACTAGTAGATAACATAATCAGATCATTTCCTTATTTGCTAATTATTTTGAACAATAATTTGCATTCCCATTGAACACTGAATTTGAACCAACATAGAATTAACGTGCATCTTCACTGACTTCAGACATCTACACAAGATTCAGCTCAGACTCACAATGAAATCTGATTTGAACCATAATGGGTTTTTTATTTCACATAATGGCATTAAGGTGCATATAGTATAACTGTTCATCTGCTTTGACAGATGGACTGGCCGTGTTCCGCTCCTTCCTGCAGACGGAGTTCAGTGAAGAGAATCTGGATTTCTGGCTCGCTTGTGAGGACTACAGGAGGATCAAGCCTCAATCCAAGATGGCTTCCAGAGCAAAAAAGATATATGAAGAGTACATCTCCAGCCAGTCATCTAAAGAGGTGGGTTTAAAAAATGGCCAATGTAAGACTTTATCAGGAAATAGCAATGTGTAAATCCAAAAATGCCAGTGACAAAATTGGATTAGGCAAATATGCTTAAAGTAGCCCTCAACATCTCATTTTAAACCATTAAAATAATTTATATAGAATAATCAATTGTTTAATATGTATTTCAATGCCCAAGAAACAAGGTGTTTTTTCTCTTTTCTCAGGTTAATCTGGACTCGTACACCAGGGAGCAGACTAAGGAGAACATGGAAAACATTGGCGCTGACTGCTTCGACCTGGCCCAGAGCCGGATCTATGGACTCATGGAGAAAGACCCATACCCTCGCTTCCTCCGATCAGACCTCTACCTGGATTTAACCCACCAAAAGAGACAGAGTGCCGCTACAGAGTTCTCTTAAAGCTGCTGATTCTGACTGCTGAGTCTTAACATCCCAGTCAGCAGCACGTAGGAGATGTCACAGGTTTCCATATCATCTGGATGTACAGCAGCACTCTGTGTGTGTGTGTGTGTATCAGATCTTGTGGTTGCACTGCTGATTTAGGGGAAAAATGGACCAGTGAGGTTTATTTTGATTCAACATTGCCCCCTGTTGGATGACGTTGGTAAAATTGTGAAACATGGACTGGGCCTGAAATGTTGATGCCTCTGTGACCCCATTAGCAGTGTGCAGAGGGTAAAAAGCATGTTGGGTAAGGAACCAGAGAGGAAGCTTGGTACTGTTTTGTTGCAATTTGCTATCACCAATTGTACAAATGGGTAAGGTACACCAGAGAGTTTTAACAGCCGCAAAACTGCCCATAGACACAATTCCAGTGACATAATTAGTCATTTTATTGGTGGAAGCGAGTTTACATGCACCCTGGGAAGAACATTGCTTTCTTAATATCAGTACCCATCTTTTGGGTTTTGTTTAGAAATGAGGCATTTTTGTCCCTGCCAGAGGGAGAGATGCAGGTTAACCAGGACTCCAAAGTGCTCTGATCTTCACACCGAACAGAATGTGATTAAAATGGCTGGACTTTGTGTGCATGTGTGCATTTTAGTTCATATAATGGACTTTATCAAACAGCATAGGAGCCTGAGCTTGCAAAGCATTTGTAGGACTGATTGTTGATTTTGTTGAATTTCATACTAATGAAATTGTAAGAGAAGCTACAGCAGTTAAACTTGTCCCTAGCCCTAAGCTTAACTGTTAATATTTCATACCAATTTGTTTGTGTGAATTCCTACAGATTTGCAATTCTGATATTCTGTTGATAGTATTTAGGGGGGCACCGATCCCATTTTAAATTTTTTGATTCAATACCAATATCAGTGCTCTGAATTTCAACCAATACCTGATACTGATCCCTTTAATAATTACAAAAGCTGTTTTAAGAGCTTTGGCATTATTTTTGATGAGCTTATGATGGAAATAATGATCCAAAGCCACTTTTCATACAAAGAAAAACAAGTGTTATTTGTGCCCATGGCATTTGTATTAAGTGGATGACCAGTGGATCGGCTCAGTAAACGTGTCAAATCTAGTCCGACACCGAGCCGGTGCATTAGACCAGTATCGGTCCAATCCCAATACTCAGTATCAGATTGGTGCATTTCTAAAAGATTTATTCAACAACTTTGTTATTTCAATGAGCAATTTTATGTCTTCACTGGAATTTATTATAAAGAGACAAGCTTTATAAAGTAGTAGAGGAGTGTCATGGTAAAACGAAGATTATCATATATCTAAAACGCCAGTATATTGACTAGCCAGTTGTGTTGTTGAAAATATGTCTGTTTTCTGTTTGTAGGGAGGCTTTGTTATTATTTAAGTGTACATCTGAGATGTTAAACAAAAATGAAACCTCAACGTATTATATTTGTTTTATAGTTGCTATGGAGTAACTGAGCATAGAGAGGTATATTTTGTGCATAAAAATCAGAAATCATTAAATCCATGTTTATTTGGGGGACAGCACTTCAGTGTTTAAGACTTCTGGGAGATCAGAGTTTCATAAAATAGCTATCTTTTTTTAAATCCTAACTCCTTGCTATAAATATGACCATTACTGTATTTATTTGTGGGCTCATAATCCACTTAATGCTTCCTGTGAGTGCTCCATATTGAGATTAAATAAAGCTACATGAAATAGTAGTTCCATTATACTGTGAAAGGACTTTGCATTAAGATCTATTCTGCATTAGGATGTTTTTTTTTAATCAGTATTGTTATCCTTTGGTTTGACTAACAGTTCATGCACTTCATTCCACATACCATTAGGGGGCAGTAAAGGCCGTGCAAAATGTCAAACGCAATGAGTGTATAAATTCTATATGTGTTTCTTCATGCTTTTGTACAGTAATGGTAATCTAAACATTCTAATTTCATCCTACATATTTTAAAAGCAGATTTTTTCCATTGCATTTCAAAATGTCGCCTATTAAATTGCCCTGATCAGATACAGTAGCCGCAAGATTATTTTCCCTTTTGGCTAAACTGTATTAACTGCAGAAGTGACATTGCACTAATATAACGCCTGATGTTGGCCCTGTGAGGTGCTAAATGAGGCTCTGTGTGATTTACTGGCTGAAGGCCCTCTCTATCCCTAGGAAATATTCAGTGTTAAAAGAAAACTAAACCACACGTCTTGGTGTTTGGCTTAGGATAAGCTTCATGTGCAGGTGTGAGAGCTATTTGGGTGGAAGGATTTCTTAAGAAGAGCTTTGAAACGGCTACATTCCTGTAAGCCTGTGGGCTAATATACTACAAAAACAAATTAAAGGAAATTAGACACGGGTAAGAAAACAAGACAGTAATTGGATGGTTCAGGCCTAAAAGCCTGAAAAACATCTTTTTGGCCTAATATAAAGGCTTATGCTCTTTCCTCCTGTTTACACGTGTGTATGCTGATGTAGTTATGTGATATATTAGTCTGCCAACTTGAATTCACACAAACACTATTACATATTATTAAAAAAACATTTAATCATGTTTATTTTTCTTGTTAAAGCCAATTACCGAAGGCATCTTCATTCACTGTGATGAAATGATGCAGGTAAATTATGGTGTATTGTACAAACCATATAAAGGCTCCGTTATTAAGAATTGCATCAATGAAAGGAAGAACTGGGCATGGTATGATGTTGGTATAGTTTCTTTTTCTTTCTTTTTTTTTACCCTTTTTTCAATCAGTATATATCAGTTGAATTTAATTATTCTACGTTTTAATACAGTTTAGAATGTATTCATTCCTATAGATGGCACTATAATCCTGGCTTTCTCCATTGGCACATCTGTCCTGGCCAGACAGTCTATATTTAGGCAAATCATTTGAGGGATGGGAGGGCAGTGGCGTGTGTGTGTGTGTGTGTGTGTGTGTGTGTGTGAGAGAGAGAGAGAGAGAGAGAGAGAGATCTGCAGTTCAATAGTAAGGGTATCTGAGGTCAAACACGCAAATCTCACTCCATTAAACTGACACACACTCACTGAACGTCTTTCCTGTTCTGAACTAGAAACATTTACTGATTCTTTAGCAGTATTTTAGATGTAGAGAACTGCATCCAAAAGGTATGAACTGACTGTGCAAATAGTATACGTTACAGTTCAAGTCATTAGGTTAATAGTTATCACAACAGATTTGCATTTCGTTTTGAGAAACAATGCATATGATCTGATCCAACATGCCTCCTAATTCAGCAGCAGATTGTTCACAAGTGTGATTAACCAATCAAAGAACCTGTTGCATGAATGTCATCAAATAAGTCCTCTGTTCTCTTAATACACAAATCTTTCACACAAAGGGCTGTCACATATAAGAGACTGACAAATGCAGAGATATGTTCAGATGCAGATAGGCAGTCGTGCCATATGACGGCTGATAGGATCAGACATCGACAGCGACTGCACTTTCTATGGCTGCTCTCCTATCCCTTATCTTTTTTTTTTTTTTTTTTTTTTCAACCATAAAGGATGACCTCATCGCTAAAAATGGCTCCCGGCTCCTTCCTCGCCTCATCATCAGCAGATTGGAGAATGGGCACTGAGCCAGTTTTCTCCATCTCTTAAAGGCACAGTCCTCCCTCTCTCTGTCTGCTCACTCTGTGGTGCTTTATCTCATACTCATACATCCATGAAGAGCGTACGTCAAAAAAAGCCAGGCTTTGCTCTTCCTCTTTCGCCGTCTCTCACATGCACAATCCAGGCCAATTTATGGGCATTGATTATGGCCGTGAACCACAGAAGCTTTCCATTGAGACATCTCAGAAGGCAAAAGTATTCGTGGCGGCAGCTCGATTCCACCAAGAAACCAAGTCCAGTGCAGCGTAGTTTCAAAACCCAACAGAGCAACACTGCCTTCCCAGGTTGTATCATGTAATCGAGCATGGCTCTCCTTGTCAGAGACGGCAGGGAGTTTATGAAGTGTAATATGAAGAGCATGGCCAATGTAGCACTCTTTCTCGACTTCACTGATGAGTCCATCAATCCTGTGCAGAAGTTTAATCAATAGGTCACACTAAGGTGAACTGGCAACTCAATCTGCAACATGATGAATAAAATAAAGTCAGTACAGAGGCCGAACTGTGTCTGAAGCACTCGCTGCCATTTTAATTCTTGTTTTAAAATGGTAAATTGTATAAAAGGAACTGTTAGTCATGGCGATTCAGATACATTTTTGATCATTCGCGAAGTATAAAAATCTACCAGGGCCACATTATAATGATGTGGCCTCCTTCACTTTTGTGTCCGGCATTGTCATGCTGTTCTTTTTGGTGCCCAACTTCTTTCGAAGGCTCAGATGGTTCAAATTAGGGCTTTCCCTTTTCCCACTGTAAATAACCCATTCTGCAGTCCTTCTGCCAATGCTTGAAATCCTCCAAAGTTTTCATTTTGCATCACTCACCTCAAAGTATGCTTAACTCTGCCTCCTTCAAACAGTGCCACAGGCTGATTAGAAAAATCTGGACAATTACAGACAGCTTAACCTCTTTTTTTGAGAAAGAAAAAAAAAAGAAAAAAAAAAAGAGCTCACGCCGGCATGCCTGTGTCTCCCACGTCGGGGTCGAAGGGCGTCCAAAGAAAATAGATGTTAATGATCTAATCCACAGTGTGGGTTTGAAAATTATTAACAGCTACAGTCAAGGTAGCATTTTTTGAAAAAAAAGAAAAGAAAATGCAACCGCTCTGTCCAGCCGAGCCTGTTAGCACATCCACAGTAGCTCTGAAGTAAGTAAGGTGGTTTTAAACCCGTCATGCTGTGCAGAGTGTTTGTTGTTTGTTGTGGCTGCGAGACACAGGAGGCCAAACCAAGCTCTGAAGAGGTATGATGGGGTAATGGGCTCAGAGCAAACTGCTATCCACTACCTGCGGCTTTATGGAGGTAGTTCCTGAGCCTGTTTGTGCAGTGAGAGTGGCATTCTAGCAGTAATAACAAAAATAACTTCAACAAGCAACACAAGGAGGGAAATAAAATTACAGTAACTATTAAACGATTTGGAGGCCGGTTATTTCCATAATAGCTCAGGGGCAGTGCAGGCGATTCGACTTGGCAGTTATTGATGATATACATGGTTTTAAGACTTATAGTGGTCGCACTTTATTTCACAGTACAGCAACTACCTAGTGTTTAATAGGTAAATACAGTGCATGTGGAAAGTTTTCAAACCCTTTCAACTTTACTAAACCTATGCCTTGAACCCCTCCTGTTTCTTGTCACCTTGGGGCAAACAACAGTGGAGAATCTTGTCTGCGCTCTCAAGGTAAGTGATCATGTTTTTCCAGATGTGGAACTGTCAATAAAAATCCAGCACAGGTGTAGGAGAGAAAAAAAACAATTGCACAAAGCCATGGAGGGTTCATCTCGAGATATGGCCCATTAATATATGTGCCTCTGCACAGTGTGACTGTTTTGCTACGACCCTAATGAAGCTGTCCTGCGTACACAAATGGTCACTATCACAATACCAGGAGGCCATCCAACCAATGTGGGAATCATTTGATTTTTGGCCATGGAGATTATCTTTTTTGCCATCTTTATTTTTCCAGTAAATAAGCTGGATAAACGAGACATTCCGACTGAGGGCTGGGCTTCACTCAGAGAATTTTCAGAATCTCCTCAGATACTAATAAACAAAGCCAATTTGATTTTGATCTATGGTTTGCATATGTCACTGACTTGCAACATTCATGTCAATGTTTGCAGACATCACACTCTTTTGCTAATCTTATTAGTGTGACACACACATCATGATTGGAAACAAATACTGACAGCAGGCACAGTTGCTAGCGACCCAAATTCAACATTGACTACAAAAAAAGGGAAGATGGTGCCCTTTCAAACCAAACCAACCTCTCTCGCTGTCGTACATAGTGCTCACCTGATGCAGTCCATCAGGTTTGCATTGACAAGCAAAACAAAAGATTACCGGTTTCCACAACATGTCCCCCCCACCCAGCTACCTCCCAAACAAAATTCCTAGCTAATTCTAAACAGCTGTGTATTGCTCGTTTCATATTGGCAGTGCGTGAGATCTCAGAGTTGTGCACTGCACTGGCCTTGACCCCGTGGCCTAGAAATGACATGATCCCTTTATTTGTGTAGACTACTTTTTTATTATCCACTGGATAACACAGTCGATCAAAAGAGCTGTAGTGTTCTGTACAGCTGTATTTCCAGTGCTGTGTGATGTTGTAGCGCAGATAAGAGTGACAGTCAAGGACTCAGGCTTTAGGGAAAATTGCACTATCAGAGAACTAGCAATGGACTCTGGCCAGGCCGAACTGGGAAAACAGAGCTACCATGGGTGAAGATTACACCTGAAAGGATTCCAAAGCTGCTCAGAAGATACTAAGAGGTTGGAGAAAGTAATCACAGTATTGATATCACATTCAGAAATGGAGACGCAAACTTTTGGACTGATATCATTTAGATTTTTTCACTTTTAATATCTTAACATGCAATACTTGTGACAATACTTTTTTTTAAACGTGGGACACTGAAGGAACATCTGTGAAACCTAACATACTAAATTTCTTGTTGGTACAAAATAAATATCTGTCTTTTTCATTTTTTTCCTAGTAGTATGCAAACTTTTGCACTGGACTGTATATATCGTACTGTGCAAACGTCTTAGGCATCCAAATTTTTTATATAAATTTGATCTTATTTTCTCTGCATTAGTGTGTCATTAGACACCATTAGACTGGTGTCGTCCATTGTGGTAAAGTAGATCACGTTTAAAAGCGCATGGATTTGTTTATACATGGCAGTTTTCTGACTTGTGATTGGGTAATCGCTTCAAGCCTGGAGACCTACCGAAAAAGTGTATGTAGCACGAAATATTTAACCAGTAATTCGTTTGATAACATATACATTACAGAATTTGCTTTACTGTTTAATTTTCATTGGTTTTCATAGTTGATTTCACTGGATTTAGCTGCGTGGCTAGACACCTATTTTCTAAATGCCGCTTCAGGCTGTGTGAACGCTCTAACTTGTTTAACATGAGCGGCGAAATGAAAAACAAGACATTCTGCGTTGCTCAGGCCACGCAGAGATAGTATGTGTGAAACAGACCTAAGATTTTTGCATAATATAGAGAGAAAGTGGTCCCAATAAAAAAAAAAACAGTCCCAATAAAAAAACCAAGGTTCCCCATGTTAGAAATCATGTTACTGTTACATTGTTATATTAACACTATGTGTCTACTCTAGTGAAAGAAAGTAGCAAGAAAACACTTTGTGCTACTGAAGGTGTCCTGTTCCTCAGGGTTCAGCTCTTTGAGATGGACTACCATAAATCTTTCCCTTCCTAATCGAAACTATGGGATTTTTCCACCTTGATTTACGATGCTTGGTGATTTAGTTGGACTTGTAAGGCACAGAAACATAACTCCTCCAATCACATTTATGAGCCAATATGTACTGTGGCCTTTCCATAAAAAAGCAACTGGCACTAGCTCAAAGACTTTGGCTATTAAAGCAAGACTTGAAGGCCCTTTGTATGAGGTTAGGACTCTCTCTATCCCCTCTCTATATCTCCCTCTTTTGTTATTTTGCAGTGTTGTCAGCTGGCATATATCTTCTGGAATGGAAAGAGGTTTAAGAGAGAAAAAACTATATTCAGGAGGTTTGAGATGGTTTCCGTTTCTCCCTTGAGTATTTCTATTCGCTGCTCCCATTAAAAAAAAAAAATCTAATTTTGTGTATTATTTAGCCATAATTTAGGTGATTGAGCAACTTCATAGTTGGCTGGTAGGGCATTCTCTGTATGCATTGAAATTTTTCCTTTCATTTTTTTAATGAGAACAGAAACAGATTTTGCCACGTAAAAAGGGCCTAAATCCAGATGCCTCTGCTTCAATCAAAGCCTTTCTGATTATTTTTACAGCATTTTACCGTTAGAAAAAAATAACCTGTCGTAAAATATAATGACGAAACCTTTACGCTTGTCTCATTAACAAATGAAACGGAGGTCTTAATTTAAGGTACGCTTTCACTCTTGTTTTTCACGGTTCCGTATTTGTGGTTTTAAAGCCGCGTACAATGACGGTAATAAACACAAGTATGCTTAATGGATGTAAATGATCTCCATGTAAAGAATTCCTTATAATTGAAGCAACCCAGCGTACAAAATTAAAAGCAAAAACCTACTTAACAGCCTTAGCTAGGTGGGGTGCCTTTAGTTTCTTTGCTTTTGTACTGCATTACCTCAAAAACAGTCTTCATAATAATCTCAGTAATGATAATAATATCTTGCTACATGTCATGTTGAATTTCATGAGAATATAGTTTAATGCTTTCCTCTGTTGGCCTGCTTCTCAGGGGTCTCTTGGACAAAGTGTGTGTGGAGGTTTTGAGCCGAGCAAAGAGTAATGAGGTGGTCATAGTGTAGGAAAATACGAGCTGAAAGTTCATGTTTTTGCTTTAAACTTAATGCTGAAATTATATGGGGAGAACAAACTGCTTAGGAATCCATGTTGGGATAATGGCCCTGCGTCTTGATTATAAGCCAGGAGAGTTTTGGAGGGTAACACAATCCCCAGGAATCTTTGGTGCCAACCTGCTACGCACTGCAGCTCTTTCTCAGCAGCAGTGAATTTTGTGGGTGTCAGCACAGACCCATAAAAAATTTCACGTATAGAGTCTTGGTACATTTTGTACCACAAACATCAGATATTACCCACAGAGAGAAAAAAGGGGATCTTGACAGCACTGTAAGATTTCTGTCCTTTATGGGTGCTTTTCATTTTCATAGGCCTGACCTCTCCCAGGCATTACATACAGAGTTTTTTTTTTTTCATTGCGAAAGAAATTAGAGAATGATAACTTATAGCAATCATTCTGCTGCTGATCAAATCCCAGTTACCCAGTGTCACGTCTTCGTGTTCTGTAATGGACCACATAACGGTAGCTAAAATATATTTTAACATTCACTATTAGTTTAATTGGTACCTAGCTAATCTAATAATCATCAAATGAATAATGAAACATGAAAAGACTGCAAGAGTGCACTGTGCCTTACAAGAAGTAAAGAAACAAAGTGCATTCAGAGGCTGTTTATGAAATGAAATACAACACCAGTATTGTAGCTGATGGTTGCTAATGTGGCCATTTCACCGCATCTGTATTGTATATGGGATTACCATGGACAAGAATTTCGACATGTTTCCCTGTACTGCGAAAAGTTTACTGTGACCTATTTACTTGAAATAAATGTTTATGAAACACGTATTTTTGTAGAATGTTTTCATAAATTGTTCAAACGCATTTGTAAATTAAGCTCTAAATCACTTTACCTCGTCCTTTAATAGATGGGACTACATTCTCTGAGGGAAGAATTTGTCATTATGTGTTAGCTCAATTTCCGCCTCACCGCACATGGATACCACAAACCCTTTGGGAAAGGGTAAGTTACCATAATTACTTTTTACTGTATTGCTCCAGTGTTCGAAAGTTGAATAAAACTACATCATAACAGTTTTGTAAAGACATTCTCTAATGTTTACAAATCAGTGTCCCATCAGAGAGGGATACAAGTAGAACCCCTTTAGGAAGCTAAGAACCCTTAACCCTCCAAAGAACCCTTTTTATTGTTAGAGTGTAATTTGTAGCTTTGAATTTGTATTGTATAGTCACAGGTTTCAAACGCTTATTGATGGAGGTCAACAACTGCCCTTAGACTTCCATTTGAAGTGAGTTTTAAGTAAACTATTTTCCGTTCTTTTCTTAGTACAGGGGAGCGGGTTGAAATTCTTGTCTGTGGTAATCGCACATGGGATACAGAGGCGGTGTATAGAGATAAGGTTGAAAAACTCTGAAGTATTCCTTTAATAAGTGACATACTAAATTCACCAAACTGTGACAAAAATGTTGTCACTTGGTGTTTCACTTTCTCAAATTTTACTGACAAACATGAGCACTCCTGTTAGCATTGAATGCTAATAAGTGGCTAAAACAAAGTTACTCTTGGCATCTGAGCTAGCTAATGACACTTCCAACATTCCAGCATTTAGCATGACCAAAATCAAAATATTATGTTTGCTTTTATGGTGCTGCTCATGTGACATGTAAGCACATTCTATCAGCATTCATCATTATTAAACTTATTCATGCTCACCTGAAATTACAAAGCCATGCAGCTCTATAACCAAGGCTGCACAATCACAAGTCATGTAATGCATCAAATTGCCCAAAAGCCTTAGTGAGCATTATACATGTCTAACATCTATTATCCGTCTCTGCATATATAGCTCTTTCTCATAAGTGGCCAATGTGTCATTTGTCTTGAGACGGAAGACGCCTAAAAAAAAGAAGAGAAAATTGTAGTGGCCTTTATCTCTGTTGCCACTGTTAGTCCTCTTGCTTACAGTACTGTGCATGTGTTTTTACACACCGACTGCTAGCCCTTTGCGTTCACAGTGGTTCCTGTCCGTATTTATCCTCCCAGAATAGCAATGAAAAATAACAAGCTCCGCTTCTTTGCGTAATGGTTTACTACCATTGCCTGAGGTCAAGTGCATTTCTAAAACAGATTTATTCTTTAATTTTTTCCACCCTTGCTCAAGGTAGGGGAAAATCCCTTGCTGGAAGAGGGACACCCACTTTGGGCACAGACGTCCTCCCTGAGCTGACGGGGCCTCCCGGCAACCTTGCGGGGGCTGAACCGGCTGCTTTAAAGCCACAAAGCCACGGTTGTCCCCCTTACGCTAATTTCACTGGCTGCTCAGAGAGTAGAAGCGGCCTCTAATTTCAGGCAGGAACAAACACATTTGGCCAAAACAGGTTTACCCAGCTGACAAAGGCCAGCTGAGAGCAGACCTGCTTTCATATGTAGTCCCATTCAAAGTCTGTGTAGAAGTTGGCTTTATACTCATTTAAATCTACTGTACCTCTACATGTAAAAGTATGGTTTCTACTATATGGGTCATTCTACATAATTGGTGCAAATTCAGGTTTGGAAAATTGACTAAAATCACTAAGTGTACACTAAAAATTGTACTTTCACAATTTGACCTAATTTTCAGACATTTGAATTTGTCAATTTGTCATGGAAGAAAACCAGAAATAAAAAGATAACTAAATAATGTTTTTAATTCATATTAACTCAACTTTAAAGAACAAATTTTCTCTATTTTTGGGGCTGATTTTAGCTGTTAAGTCAAAAAAGCTTTCAATTTTTCTGAAAAAACAAAACCAAAAACAGTATGAAACGCTGCCTGATTCATGTGACACTTCAGAAACGCGTCCGGTGTTAATTAGACTTTGATGTAATGATTGACTCCAAATGCTGAAATGCATCAGCCAGTGTAGTAACCTACAGTGAGGAGGGAGACTGAGGACATGTACAGTAGGTTCATAGAAAATATAAGCCAGTATGATTTCTTCTTTACTGCTACAGTAAAGAACCTGTGGCATGAATGAATACAATGTTTTGTCATAATTATTAAACAAAAATAAATATAGTAAACCGACTCACGACCATAATCAGATGACAGAATAGATGCCCTTATAATATTAAAACATAATAGCCTTAGTTTATGGCCCTTCAAGGCCTCACAAAAATGCATATGTGGCCGGGGCAGAAATTGAGTTTGACACCCCTGAGTTACAGGATCCAGTGGGGGTTTGAGGATCTCTGAATGAGGGATGGGGATTATTAGGGTCAAAGGAAAGTCTCACAGAAGGGGATTGGGCTGGAGATGCTTCTCTCATTGGTCTCGGCAATTTAAAGATGCACATCCTTTAGTTTGATTAAAGCAAGACTGATGCACAGATCGTAGAGCTGGAAGCTGGATGAGCAGAGTTACAATCAAAGCGTAGTGGGTTGACGGTGACCAACAATGAAATCAAGTGGGTTTTATCTGTGCAAAGGCCAAAACACATGAGAAGCTGTTAAGAAACACAGCAGGCTACTTGGGTGTTTAGTATTTTGCCCCAGTGATCCACAATCACAGCCCCAAGATGCCTCATTGTAAAGTAAATGTAAGATTTTGTATATGTAGAACATCACTGAGAGACTTTCACATATACAATAATGTTTTTATATATATTTTCACTTTGTATGCTATTTTTTCAGGTTTATTTAAGGCCGGGTACCCTAGACTTTTTTAAATTTATTTACTCATATCAGAATGAAACTTAACCTGTTGAAAGTACACATCAATACAACAAATTTTTCTTAAACTTTCTTTAAAAAATATATTAAAATACGCAAACAAGGCAATGCATCATAAAATAGGTGCTAATTTGCATATCACAAAAACAAATGGATTTTACTCTTACAATTTATCTAAGTATTGTTATTTCATGGAATATTATTAAAAGAAACACTATTCACATGTATGACAAGTGCATCATTTGCATAGGTTTTATTTGGCTAAAATGTCATTCAAAGTCAAAACTACTCAAGATATTAAGAAAAACCTGATGTGGAACACAGAAAGCAAGTCATCAAAAAAAAAAAACCTCAATAAACAATACGTCAGTAACCAACAGAATCCCAGAAAATGTATCTTTCAGCAACAGTTAATCTTTCAGCACAAATCATTATGTTATCCAAGGAATTGTCTATATGTGGGATACAAAACATTTTTTAGGAAATAAGCGATATATAATTCAATAATGAAAGATTTAAATACGCCTGTTGAAATTCAGCCTAAAAAATGAAGATCCAACTAAATTTCTGCCTGGTGTAGTAGTAATGGAGTTGGGATAAAAGTGTACAAACAAAGTATTGATATCGATAATTGGCAATTTTTGACTGTTATATATATATTTAAATATATAATAACACACTCCTGATCATTTTGTGGAAGCTTTAAAATTATTGATTTACAATTAGAAGCATAAATCACCTTTTTTTTTTTGCCTGTGGTGCCTGGCCTTATATTTCTTATATTTTATGTGAATATGTGAAAACAGATGTGAAAAATATTACATGAAATATGTAAAAATATCACACATTATTTCACATGTGAAGTACAAAAAACATATATTTTAAAATTATGTGTGCGCATTCTGTATAATTAATTAAACACAAGCTTGACAATTGTTTACTGAACCAGTGTTTATTGTCTAAATAATACATATCAAGAAAAATAATGTCAATGTCCTTAATATTAATAATGTTTCAGGAGTTTATGAAAATATACAGTACAGCGAATGTCTTTTGTGTGGAAAAAAAAAGACAATTAAAAAAATGAAAGAATAAAACATCAAGGATCTGTATGGAAAACTGACAATAGGTAGTAGTCAGTTTATTGCAAAAAGAAAAAGAAAATAACAGAACGGTGGTAAGTGCCCAAACCAGTGCATTGAGTGTGTAGTGAGAGTAAAGTGGGTTCATTAAATTTAACCAGTGCTTCCGGAGACCAGTGCTAAGGAAGTGGAGAAGTACAACTCTAATCTTCGACACTACGACCCGTACGGCCACACTGACAAACAGCAGGCAGGAGGAAGAGCTGCAGCTCTTTGGCACATTGCTTTCTTTAGGATAGGGCAAAATGCTTTGCCTTGATTACTTCACAGAATACTTGTTCATGTTTTGAAAAGCGTAAAAATAAAATAAAGCGTGGAATATATATATTTTTTGGCATAATTCACTTTCTCTCTAGCTAATGAGGTACCAGTCTTATAAACATTTTTAAATATTTCTCAGATTTTGGGGACACTGTACTGAACATAAAAGCATACAGTCATTAGAGTATTGAGACTGTTATATATATATATTTAAATATATAATAACACACTCCTGATCACTTGGTATAAAACAAATTGAAGCCAAAATAAAGGCATTAAGGTATTCTGTGAAGGTATTATGTGAGTAATTTCTAAATATATCAGGAATTTACAGTGGTAAAAAAAAGAATATAGAAAAAAAAGAATGGCAATAAATGCATTTGTGAGGGGGGCTTGTGTGTTTTTGAATCTATTCATGACGCTTAATATGAATGGACAAGAACCTGTCTATACGCAGCCAAACATCAGCCGCAAAGCCGCCTCCAACCTCCCTCTGCTTTTATCACGTATTCAACTATTTACATTAAACCACACAAACACCTTCAGCCCCTGATCTTTTTAAAGTGGACGTCCGTATGCACACACAGGAAATAGCCATTTCCTAGGCATTTCCCCCGAATTGAATACACACATGTATGGAATTTAAAACAGGACAGGATTTCAATAGAGCAAAGGGAGGCTTTGTGCAGCTTTTCCCCGTTTGACATTTCTATAACATTTCCCTTAAAGAAGAGGATCATTTATTACGAGTGTGGCCAAGAAAGAGGGTCATTTCTTCAGTTTGTTTGCAGTAAGGTTAGACCTGTAGCTCTTAACAGGAAAAGGATGAACTGACAGAGAGAGTGAGAGGGAAAAAAAACAAAAAAAACCCACAAGCTTTTAATGACACCAATTAACGTTTACATCAGAGACATACAAAAATAACTTAGATGAACACTGTGTAAATATAAATAAAAAACACATTCTTAATAAATAATTCTATTATTTACAACATTGTATATTGCTAAGTGACTTAAATTACTAAAATACTGAATAAGTAAGCAGCAAACATTCCAAGCATGAGGTACAGCAAAAGGATCCTGTTGACTTTACAGTAGAATATGTTTTATCTTTAAACATCTACATCAGGCTTCACTTGTTTCAATGTAGTTTTTCATGGCTTAAGAGAAAAAACAAACAAACAGGATTTACATAACATTTTTTCTGCAGAAAAAAAAGAACATTTACTGGAAAAGCACAGAAGTGGTCCCTTCTGAAGTAAAACCGGTTTCGATACTGCTTCATGAAATTTCATGTGTACTGGTGTTTGTTCTAGGCACTCTCTCCAAGTAATATAAATATAAAGCAGCAGTATTTTTGTAGTTATTATTACATACAATAGCATACGGTTTAACACTGAGAATAAGGACATTTATAAAGACTAAATATCACATGGTACATGGAGAAACTGAGCACAGACCTAAGTTTAAATGCTAAACAACAAGCCCACTACTCTACTACGCTACCTACACGGTCTTTTCACTCTATTTATTGCCATGCGTTTTCTACTGGTGCTGAGCTCATTCCTTTGGGTAGCCGTGAATGAAAGCTGTATTCTGGGTATATTTAGAGTTGTTGTTTGAGCGTATTTGTTAAATTTCTTCCTACCTTAATATTTAGGTGCTAAAAATGTATCAAAAAATTGGGGGGGGTAGGTTTAGGTACATTATGATGGAATACACTAACAATATTAACTTATGTAACACAATTTACCTGTCTGACCTTAGCAGCTTTTGTATGGTAAACTTTTTATCTTTTTAAAAAATCTTCTTTTTTTTTTTCTATCATTGACAAACAACTTTACAAAGACAAGTGCAGTAACTGAGGTCAATGATAAAAAAATACTGATTTATAATGATACAGTTTAAAAATACACCACCAAATACAAAGACATCTTAAAATAATCTATATAGTCCTTCTATTCCAGGTCCATCTATCCCAACTATTTCCGATGTCACATTTCTTTGCAACCGATTCCATAAAAAACCCTATTTGCTGAGATCACGTGTTGAACAGACATGGCTGATCTCTGCAGAATGTGCAGTCTTGCATTTACACGACTACGTATCAACATATACTGCTGTTCCCACATTATCAGTAACAGATGCACGAGAGGAAGCCACAGTGTGAGTGTGTGGTGCAGAGTTCTCGGACACTGTGAAGGACTCTGATAAATGTTTCTAAGCCATATTGCAGCTGGAGGACGTCATATCGTGACTGAGCACATGCATGGATATGTAGTGGATAGAAAGAGCAAATGGGCTTAGTAGATGTGACTGATAGGAATACAGCTATAGGCTAGCCTGCTAAACCCTATAATGGTAAACCATTACTTGAATTGCTTGAATAAGATGATATTAAAACCTGAAAGCCTATTCTCAACTCACCACAGAATGATACACACTATGCTGAGGAATACACGTAAAACCTATGTTAGGATAAAAACACTAATCGTTAATTTCAGGACTGAGTAAATCAGCTATTATTTTGTTGCTATTTTAAATCCTGTGAATTTAACAGAAATCTATGTATACTCCTTTTACTGATAATGCACAGTGGATGGAAAACTACACTTAAACGAATCATATTCCTAATTATGTTTTACAACTACGAATTACAAACTACCTGCTTAATGAACTGCTAAGTCCATGCTTTTCTACTGTCAGTACTGCAAGAAAGACCTAGCAAGACTTCATATGAATAACAATATCCTTCACTCTGAAGAGCTTATACTTGTTTATAATAGTCTACAATTTAGAAATTGTTCATGAGAGCTGAATTTAGTTTTAAAGAACTGATGCTAATGATGGAAATATGCAATGTCAATGGGGCTGTTGTGCATTTGCAGAGAACCAATTATAATCTCTAGGAGGACAGTTGTACAAATTGGTACCATAATTGGCAGACAATAAGTCGCTCTGGAGTATTAGACGCACCCCATAAATTGTGTCTGTTTAGAGGAAAAATTAATTTATCAGTCACTATTGTCATTACTGCACATTTTACATAATGTTTGCACTTTTGTAAGCACATCCTTACAAAGTAATTTTAAAACATGATGGGGATATTTTTAATGCTGAAACCTAGTAATTCACTTTATGAGTAACTTTTATTTGTTGTAACTGCCTCTATATTTTCTGCTAATTTCTGCTAGGGTGGCTATGAAGGTTTGTATGTTATGTTAGTGCCAAACTAATGGTGCCGTACCTTCCTACATTGGTTTGATACTTATGGTAGTTCTAGCTTAAGATTCAGACTCATGAGACGTCTGTATGACATATTCGTTGTATGTTACAGATCTACGGTGAAACATTTAATCAGGATCTCTATAAAAAACTTGCCTCAGAATCACCAGCTATGTGTTAGCTATCAAGCTAGCCAGCCTACTCTAGTCAGGGCAGAATAATGACTAGTATTTTTTCAAAGAATAATGTTCAACATTTTAACTGGCTCAGTCAACTTAGCTTTAACTTTTAACTTTAATGTTGAAAAATGGACTTACAAATTGCATATACCTAAATGCCAAAGTGCTCGCTCAGTTAGTACTGTTAGCATATCGCAGCACTAGCATGTCTCTATGACAAGCTTGTAAGTTTTGATTTGGCTACGATTTTGTAAATTCTCCTTGCCATGTTATCTCTGTATTTTCTTTAATAAAGTTTGATAATTGTTAAAGCGTATAATTGTACTTCATGTATTGAATGGTTTTAATATAGGTTTTTATGTAAATATAAATAGGCAGACGACAACATTAACAAACACAACCCTGTTCCTTCATGGGATGGCAACCTGCCGTAACTGTTGAATTAGCAAGCCTACCGTATTCACTGATGAATGGACATATTTCAATTACATTAACGCAAAAGTTATAACATCGCTTTGCTGTATAAGTTGTTAGAGGGCCAAATATATTTAAATAGTCCTGAAGTCTTATATGTAAGTCTTATAGTCCAACAAATACGCTAAGTATCTAAGCATGTGTCTGTGTTGTGTATGCTTGATAAAATACTGAATACTTTTAAATGTATATAGCTGCATTATGGAATGAGGTAAAAGGAAAGGCAACCTATATACAATGTTGCATGATCCTTAACAAACCACACTCTGGAGAGATATCTGGATGCATGGCCAAAGTAGGAAAACTAGCAGCAACAGCTGTGCTAACACAACTTTTACATCTCTTCATTGTCAATTTTCATTCTCTCCATCTCACCTTCTATCTCTCCTTTTCCTCCTCTTGCTCCCTTACTTGCTCTCACTTACACACATAGCTGAGGTTGTATTTTAATAAATTAGTGACTCTTTTGAGTTAATACTTTTAGGTTCAGGTGTGCTTATTTTGTGATCTGCACGTTTCTTTTGCTGATCTTCCAATCCAGCATGGAAAGACACCTCAGGTTTCCTATGTTTCACACAGCTCAGTGCTGCTTTTGACTCTTAAAGAGCATCTGTCAAAATGCCCTGGATGTTCTAGTCTCATTTAAAGAGGATTTTACTTTTCCTATGCTGTATTAGACCATTTGCTGTTAAACACAGCAATGGGAAACTGAAGGACACGTGGGTGGGAGATGTGAATTTCTATGAATGGCTGAACTGATTTCTCTGACATTTTAGGTTAGGAATATCCAAGACTGATAGCTTTTTTCTGCCTTCAATTCACTCAACACTTTGTTGGTCATATTAATAATTAATAGTTGCTTTAAAAAAAAGATTTTGAATAACAGCTGGATTAAAAAAAACATATAAAGATTTTGCCTTCTAATAACTTTGCCGCAGTTGCACCTTAAAAATGACTAGGGAATACAAAACAATAAAACTGTCAGGTCCAGGCTTGTGTCCATCTTCTATTGATGACATCTCTGTTTTTTTTTTTATTGAGCTGGTTCCTAAAACACTGCCTCCACTTTCCGTCCGCATTTGAACCCTATTGAATGTTGTATATTGTACTGTGTTGTTTGCTTGTTGGACGGCATACCATGGTGGGCGAGGGCTCATCGGCGGGCATGTCAGGGTACAGCGTGAGTGGAGTGGCCCTCTAGTAAGCAGCATGGAAAGAGAAAGGTTTTTGTTTGTTTGTTTTTTCCCCGTTGGGTACCAGGGGGGCCTCCGGTGGCCTGCCTTAGCCCAGTGAGCGGTGCCGGAGCACTTTACTGTTCTCCTGGGCTTTGGGGTCTCGACACGCGCAGTCTTCTCGGGTGTCACAAGATGTGGGGAATGGGATCACCTGGAAAAGACCCACCCATTTCATCAACACAACCAGAAAGGGGCTCATTTTGTGTTATAAACAGACTTGCATGAATTCAACTTGACATTCCTGTAGTATAGTAAAAAATTAATGTTACAAGGTCACATCTATCCTTCCTAAAACTCCCTTTTTCCATTTAACACCCCCAAAACATCCATGAACCATTCACATCGACCACTCAAACTAAGGTCTCGCGTCACTTTGCGTGTAAATAGCACAGTAGTACATTGTTTACAGCTCTCTCCTGTATGTCCACAGGTCTGTATGCACTCAGCCAAGGGGCATGTCTGTCAAAGTGGACATTGCAGGGCAGCAACGGGACAGGGTCCCAGCGTAGGGCGAAGGAAAAAAGGGAAAAACAGCGCACGCGTATGGGTGCAGAGGAACAAGGGCTCTCTTGTGCAGGGAGCAGTGGAGGGAGGATTGGCCTCACATTGCCCTGAGAAACACCCAGGGTTTCCCTCTCAGTGTCCACATACACCACGGGGGATTTTCCCAGATATAAATATGGCCCATTCATGATGCCCACAAGCTCTGGCTGACAACTTTCCGCCATCGACATACTCCTCATTACAAGCCGCCAACACTTCCCCAGCCATTGCGTGCATGTGAGCTTGTGCAAAAATGTTTTTGTTGCCCTCAAGCATCTTTAGAATTGTTTAAAAAAAAAACACAGCTCAGAAGACCAAAAGCCATTACACAAGCTCCCCGGGCTGCACGTCTGTTTTGGTTTGAAGACATAATTATCACAACCTTGGCTAATAGCAGAAATGACTATCCAGAAATACGTCTGTGAACGATTTAACAGAGAGTCCATCTATGGTAAAAAAATAAGTCATTCCTTGAGAATAAAAAAACCCCCAATTAAACAACAAAAATCAAGACAAATCCTGACTCACTTTCACAACACATTTCCTGAGTCCCTGAACAAACAACCAATATACTACATGTATACTACGTGTATGATCGTATTCTTTCTCAATACAGTTTTACAAAATTGCTTTTAGTGTTTTGTCTATATCACATTATGACCTTTCCAACCTGATGTTTAGAAACCGACCTGACATGACAGGCATATAATGGTGACAATAATGTATATAATGTATGTTCCAAGCTTTGGTCAACCTGTAATGTTGTTTGGGAGGAAAGCTAAAGCCAGGTAACATAAATGCAGAAAGCTTCCCTTCGCACTGGTGGGACCCCAACATCTGGGTAATATAAATATTATGCGTTTCAAAAGAGTAAGACAAGCACAAACACAAGCCTCAACAGTGCTGACGGTGAGACTTGGGCTAGCGATAACCAGAGTGGTCCAAAAAAAACCTCCACTCTTACAAATTTAAAAGCCACTAGATGTTCTGACAACAACTGACCTTATCCGTATTGACGTCACTCAGCCTATCAGAAGCCAGGGAGATGTGCTTTCTGTTGATAGTCTCCTTGGGAATATTGTGAGCCAACACTCAGTTTTTTCGTCTTTCAGCCATAACATTGGAGTAATAAATAACAATGCTATGGAGATATAACTGAAATCACTATGGCTGTTGTTTAATCTTTCAACTCAGAGGCCGAGTCACCAAGGTACGTCCAAAAATACACAGAATTATATGATCTTTCTATGAGATAACAATTATACTGCTGAAAATACAAAACAATTAAAAAACAACAACAAAAA
Organism: Olivaichthys viedmensis; assembly: GCA_028565825.1. Taxonomy (NCBI): domain Eukaryota; kingdom Metazoa; phylum Chordata; class Actinopteri; order Siluriformes; family Diplomystidae; genus Olivaichthys; species Olivaichthys viedmensis. Next base: position 9,533,066 of record JAOUQW010000026.1, read on the forward strand.
AACTCTGTCAAACATTTTTTTTTAAAAACAATATTGGGTTAGTATGAGGGTTCAAATTAGATTTAGGGTAAAATTTTGGATTAGCATTGGGATTAAGACTATGCTATTATGTTTGCCAACATAATTAGTCCAGTCTTTCTCCACCAAAATATATATTTCTTGAAGCAAAGTCACTTCCTCCACTGTGATCTCACATCCAAAATGGCAGACCACATTATTTGACAGCATGGACTCATCATGACCTGGCCCACTTCAAGTCCCGCAGAACCATTAGGATGCTTTGTGTCACTGTTGCTTTTCTGTCTGTAGCAAGCCACTCAGACCAGGTTTTCCCAATTGCTCATGGGTCCAGCGAGAGCAATTATGCCCTATTGACGGCGCGTTTGGGAGGAAAAGACCTTGGCTGACACCAGGCTTAGAAAACAGCGATGTGATATATGCTGTGACATTGTGGGACACTGTATTGAAACATATGCAGTCCGTCCAAAACAACAATGCAACTGGCAACTGATTCTCAAAGACAGCTGAAACGAATGCCAGAGTAGACCTCCAAAGTTCTTGCACACAACATTGCCTTTAAAACAACAACAAAATAAATCTACTAAACCACTAAAAGGGAAGAGAGCCACTAAAATTGGAAACCACCAAAATGGGAGAAGCAACATAATTTTCAAGCTTTTTGAGGTCATTTCAGATGTTCAGGATGTCAGTGTGTACTTCTGTATACGTTTGCTATTAGACAACTTTCATCATAGTCACAATGAACAATATTTTATTCATAGAAATACTTTTTTTTATAAAGTATCAAACCGTATATTTTGTCAACATCTCAACTTTAACTACCGAAGCCATAACAGCAGCATGAGAGTTCAGAGGGTCCTGTCACCGAATCAGTGTCTCAGGAGGACCCCAAGCTCTGAGAGGAGCTCGACATTCAATTCGCTTTATTTATCTGCTTGGGTGATCATGTGGTGGGAAGAAGAAAATCCAGTAACTAATCAAGTACAGGTGTAATAACGCCTTCAGAGTAACCTCCAAATGCTGGTACTAGATTCACAACATGTCGTCTGTTCCACTGAAACTTTTCTTTCTTTCTTTTTTTTGAGGAGGATCAAGTGAAAGAGGACAACAAAAAGTACATGGGGAAAAAAACCCAGGCCTCTTTGTAGTAAGCAACTTTAAATATATGAGCTACAAAATGAAACACATTCCTCACTGGTGTTATGCGTAATGAACATTCATATGGAAATACTGTATGTACTCGTTTGTGGGAAGCTTTATTAAATTATACATGTTCCTCAATAAACATTAGGGATCAGAGAGTACTTCCCATGGCCATGTGACCTCAAACATCCCTTCTCCAGCTCTAGGCATTTTTCTTGCCCCATTGCCTTCAGGATCACAGATTTGCTGAAATATCCTAATAAATACTGTAATGTTAGTTTTAAACTGTAAAGGAATTTTTAACAACATAAACTCACCATTTTAGTTTTGACAGTAGAATGACAGCAGTCTCCACCATCGTAGTTACAAAACGCTCGGTTGTTGATTGCATCGCAGTAGTTATCCCCCATGAAAGGCTACAGAACAGAGAAAAACAGACTGTAAAACAAACATGCACAACTGTGCCCATGGTGTATTTTGAATTAAATGCAATACCTACAAGTTTTCATAATGATCATAAATGTGTGGCACACAGCCAGAAAATCATGAATACCAGAATAAACCTGTCCTCTGTAATTCCAGAGAGAGGGAGAGCGAGAAGCATTCGCACATATACATCCACACCATGCAAAAATAGACACACAGACAGAGTCTGTTGCAATTATGGCGCCCTGGAAAAATTGAGTTAGTATTCCCGAGCCCGTAGATGGAGGCCTCTCTTAATGGGGAAACTAAAGCGCTATTAAACTTATATGTGTCTCCCTCGAGAGTTACTACACATTTCCATCCTGACAGACTCCAAAGGTTGCCCAGCACACCTGTGACCTTTTTCCAGTTTGAAATCATCTCCCCGGTCTGACCCGACTGCTTCCAGAGGACCGCTAATTAATTATCCAGCGGCTGAAAGTGGGTCAGGATGTGGCCGGTTCAAAAGCCTCTCGTTTGGGCACAAATAAAAAAACAGTGACGGGTCAGTTGCCGTTAATGCCGCATTACTGTGCTGCCTTATTAAAGATGATTTGTTGGAGGGTTTCTAGAATAATGGTTTTCAGTGGGTTTTTTTTTTTTACATCCAAAATGCACTGGACGTACAACATTCAAAGTATTACGAATAGTATTATTTTCCAATAGCAGCTGTCTATAGAGTCTGCACAGAAGGTGCTTAAAAGGTGAAAATGGACTGACGTTAATTGTGGAAATCGGACTCCACTCCGACTCCTCTTCGCAATGTGTAGTACAGGGTTTGTTTTAGACTCATCATTTCACAGCCTCATGACCTCACTCTTAAAAAAAAAAAAAAAAAAAGCCCTAGATTGGGTTTCCAGGTCCCTCTAAAATGCAAAAGAAAACAAATAACCCATCTAAACAAAAGTGAGGTGGTCACAGATGTCCCCCAATAACTTTTTAGTCAGTCCTGTTAAAGCTGTCTCGGATGAGGCTCGGACTTGGTCACAGTGCCCAACAAAAAAAGGAAACCAACCACCAACCGCATGCTTATTTATGTACCAGACATCAAAAGGACATGGGGAGATGGCAGAAACAACTGTTCAAGGTCAGCCTCTAGAGAATCAGCCTCATATGTCCATGATTCTCTACAGTGAAAGGCTGTAGCTTTGCATTAAATACGCACTTTAATGGGTTATAGTAAGCATATAACACACTTCTTACCTCACAACCTTTAATGCAATGGAGAATCTCTGGGCTTGGATACCACTTCAGTCCCATCGTGCATACAATACTCTGCAAAAGGGACACAAAGCTGGGTATTATTTTTAGTTTTTAATCTGAACCATTCACCTAACAAATTTATATGATTGGGCAGTGCAGCTGGAAGGCTGAAAATATTCCACACAACAAAATTCTATTTGAATTTAACTGAACTTAAACAAATTTTGCATAGTGTCTCCCTGCAGATTCCTATCTAAGCATATGATGTGTAAACAAATAAAATCCCTGCACCTACACCACATTGGTTTTGGTCTTGGAGGGTGAAATGCATTAAAGAATTAGGCTTGGAGCGTTTCAGACTTAAGAGCTTGGATTGGTAGGGGAGTCATTAAATGTGAGGAGCGCTAGCTGGCTGCCGCTCCTGGGTTAGCACAGGTAGAGAGGATGTTTGGAGAGGCAAAATGACACGCTCTGGGGGAACTCCAGAAGCCATGAGGAGTGGAAAAGGCTAAACATAAACATAACATTTCCAAGAAAGCAGGCATTTGCCCGCTGTTCCGGCGTGGCTTAGGGTGGTGAGGCTTGGCCTGGGCAATCCACACACACACACACACGCACACACGCACACACACACACACACACACAAACACACACACAGCATTCAGTGTCACACAGAGGACCCAGGCGGCCTGTTTACTCAGGCCTAATTTAAACCGTCTGCTCCTGAACCTGTGCTTGTTTTTACAGTTTCTCTAAAGGCCTGGGTTGGACAAGCACTACCTGCCTCCTGTTAAATAGACTTTTATACTATCCCTATCAGAGGGCTGTTCTTCTTTTCCCCCTCTTTCCGAGCTGTGCTGTTGATCCGTGTACATTTTCCTACTGAGTCTGAGTTAGGATACAAAGGGTGCATGTTTTTTCTTACTAAGCCTCTCCAATTCCCCTTCTTAAAACGATGTGAAACATCTAAAGTGAATCACCTAAATCAATTTGCAGGGTTCATCAACACATTCACTCCTACCAGGGCCACACAGGGTCAGAGAGAGAGAATGAGAGCAGCACCATTCACACACTCACACACACTCCGTTGCTTCAAACTTCATCACTACCCTGACTTCGACGTGGTGAGCCATTTACAAAGTGAATGAAAAACAATCAGGCTTCTTAAAACATCCTCTACAACCGTTAGGAGGTGGAGGCAAAAAAAAGAAAGGCAAGAAAAAAATCAGACAACCTCTTAACCACTTGCAGGCATGACGTCACCCGAAAACACTATTCAGTCCGCTAGGAATACATCAATGCGAACATAAATCATGAAGATAGATATTCCTTGTCTCTTTCTCAAGCACCAAACCTCTTTAGCTTTAGCTCTTTACCTCAAGCTGCTTATTCAGGGCGTCAAGTTGCTTTTTATTCAGCGCTATTGAAATTGCGTGAAATCTTTCATTCGCCACAAAAACACAGAGAAGGTTCAGGGCAGGTCTTTATTTTGTTTGCCATTTCACAAATCTAAACAACGAGTCATTTAATAAGGCCAAAGTAATTTTTTTAAGGGCTCGACTGGTGTCTGTGGTCTTCTCCCGTCAGCAGAACAAGCAATGAAAAGTTCCCACAGACAGAACTGACACACTCATGGTGTTAAAGGAAGAACAACCACCACTTCAGGTCACCATCATTCATAAGGTGAATAGTTTGGAAGAGTTTGGTTTGTAAGACTGCTGTTTTGGAAGCCCCTATGGTTTCAAGGGCAGTTAAGAGTGATGTCACAGTTAACGTCAAGCCATTGCTAACCGCGTCTCTGGTCCAGCGTAGTGGTTAGACAGTTGTGATGGGAAACTCATTCTCAGGAAAATAATAGCTGGTCTTCCCAGTCATCCACCACACTCATGATGTTTAAAGGTATTTCAGGCCAGGTTGGAGAAAAGAGGAAAAAAGATATGCGTCACTGCTGTCTGAAAGCTCATGTTTGTGTCTCAGTTATGTTTTATGGCACAGGTTTTCTAAGTAGGTTCACTATGTTGACTCTAACTTAAGTATTAGATTGTACTATGTTGGTAAAGGAAAAGTACCAGAACTAAAACATATTATTGTAGATGCAGGGTTTTATGGATAATAACCAGCTAGCAGTTGTGTTAGGAAACAAAAACTCTTTTTTTATCCTTTGTCCTGCCGCCCTTCTCTATCCAGTTCTTTACCTTTTTCAAACAGTGGAAAGGGCAAAAGGAAAATGTCACAAGTGTGTGTGTGCATGTGTGCGTGTGTGTGTAGGTGTGTGTGTGTGTGTGTGTGTGTGTGTGTGAGAGTATGTGTGGTCCAGCCAAACTGTTCTCCTTCCACTGACACATGGAATTTTGGCACTAAGGGGAGAAAGCATTTATCATTTCTACCTTAATGGTAATAGTTAATTTAATTCTATTATTAGTCATAATATGTTTAAAAACAAAAGCAGCCTTTTCGACTGCTTATTTAAGGATTTACAGATGTTTATTTTGACCACCTTTGGTGCTTATGTTACCACCCTTTTATAGATTATTATGAGTGATTTTGGAGTAATTACATCATGGCTGGTTGTTAAACAACTGTGATACAGACTTAAATATAGTTCCTGAGTTATAGACATACTTAAGGATTCTTCTTTTATTATGACTGGGTTTGAATATTTAACAAACTGTCTCAAAACATTTAGACACTTGGGTACATTTAGAAACATGATGAATACAAAACGGACAAAACACTTTATGATATTAATAATGATACTCGGGTCAGTAAAATTGGAGACCATTGGGTTTTTGACTGCACCTTAACTTTGGATGGGTTTCTCCAGTGGTCTTTCATCAAGGCATCCACGGTCGTGTTCCTGGGGAGGAGTACCACACTGCTACCAGCATCTCTGCACGCCAGCTCACATTCCTTTCCTGTTACATACATAGGTCTGAGATCATCCCATTTTTAGATGCATCTAAAAGATGCATATAAAAGTGTAGAAGTCAGTTCACTATCAATGCAACCATTTCCAGCTAAAATTAACGTCACTAAAAGTGATCCAGCTGTTTCGCTAAAGTTTACAAATTATTTTATCTAATCAACTAAACTTGTTATTTAAATTTGCTGAACTGGCTGTAACTGCAGGTGGACTGTGTGTGTGTACGGACCGATGCCGTGCCCCCCGTTGCAGCTAAAGCTGATGTCCGGGCTCAGGTTCTGAGGGAGGGAGCACTGGCCTTTTAGCTGGGGACAGAGCTGGAAGGAGCCTGTCCAGTTCCCGTCCTTTCTACAGCGGATCACAGTAGTGGAGGAAGTCTGGAGGAAAAGGCAACCACATGCAAATTAAAGCATAGGCTTCATGAATCTAGGGCAAATTAGGTTTTGACATGGATACTTGGTTAAAGTACCCCTAAACACAAAAATGTGATTTTTAAATAGTAAACTATCCTTGGATTGCTTATTCCGATTATATAGATTGGTGTTTTGGTCACATTTGTTAACACAGCAACACATTCACAATTTTTCATTTACTTTCTGAGGACTTTCATAAAAAACTGACTCAAAAGGCATTACATATGAGCTCAGTTTGTGAACCTAACACGTCCAATATACAAATTATTAGAGGATGATGTGGTACCTGTAAACTTTTAGCCACAGAATCTTTGTGCTAAGCTAGCTAGCTAGCTAACTTAGCTAAGGTTAATGATGAACAAAATCTTTGGTGTTTGTATATTTTGA
>JAOUQW010000026.1:9548353-9568577 GCA_028565825.1 Olivaichthys viedmensis
ACGTAATGCCCCTGCATTTTTACAACACCCATGTGTTTCTACACTGTTACTCTTCCCCTATACTATTTATGGTCTTAACCACCTCCAACATACAGCAGGTGCAACCCCCCCCCCCCCCCATACATTTCATGATTACATGTGATTGGTCAGGTCAGGGTGGCAGTGTTAGAGCATGGCAGATTTAGCATTATGCTAGCAGCTCGCTAACGGAAAGGCTTTATAGACAGTGTTGAGGGTCTGCATTGCCATTGATCTGTGGCCTCTTGGAAAAGTGGGAGCAGGACAAGCCAGACGCTCTGCCTGATCTCAAACTAGTACATACGAACTGCATCCTGACTGACTTCACTCTGACGATTGCTTAGTCCTTTGGGGCTGCATTAAACCTGAAAACGCAAGTACTGTTAACAAACTTGGCAACGCACATGCATGCACATTCCAGCATGAATGCCCTCGAGTTGTGTGGGGCTTTTTTGCTGGAAATTTAACAGATCCTGGCCTATTATTTTCTCTCTAAAGGTGGGGAGAAACACAACATTTGGTGGTGCTCTGATGCACGGTTCATCTGTTTATTGCTGTATGCTTTACCATAGGCTAATGACACATCTGAGCCACAGTATTACAGTAATCAACAGGAAGGCCCTTCTACATTTTTCCATTGACAGATATCTTGGCAGTACTATATTGGCCTTTGCAAACAGTCATTGTGTCTCTGGGTGTCCTGACTCTGCAGATTACAAAAAATACAAAGGCAGAAAGTAGCCTTATTCCAGTCGTCAGATGTTTTTGGGGGGACTTCAGGTTCCAGGCATCACTCTTTACATTGAATATACAGGCCATATTAAGGTTATAAGCTCTTTTATTTGTAACTTATAGTGAAAATGACAAAGAATAAGCTTAACACATGTCAAGGAGGAGGAAGGGTAAATGCTGTAAAATGCTGTGAAAAAATTTACAATGCCTCTCACTAAGTTTTGGCTTACACCACATGTTTTTCCTCCCTCTCTCCTCCTTGCTCCTTGAATGGAGATCCTTGCTTTTATTTAAGCCACATGGACTGTTTCCATGGTTTCAGGCTCCTCAAACAAAGTGGTTTAGGAAGAAAGACATAAAACTGGGAAAGCGCCAGCAGCAGCTCAGAGCCCACCGTCCTGAGCGCCAGCGCTGCTCCCCTCTCCGACAGCTCGCTCCATCCAACCCACAAGATCCATAAAACTTTACTGCTACTCGCTCCATAAGCGCTTAGTGCACGAGGACATGATTATTGTGGTGTAGGTGTAATATCTTGCGTGTTTCTGTGTGCGTGTGCGTGGTTGTATGCAGGTTTATCAAAATGATACTTTTTGAAAATTTAGGTTCACATTTTAAGGTAGGGACACAAACATACACACATCTAATGCACAAATATTTCACCTGGTGATAAAACCTCCTGGACCATAAAATGAGAGCAGCACCTGTGTTTTGATGATGTCATCGTCTCTGTGGATTTTGAGGGTGTATCCTCTGTTACAGGTGATGGCGCAGCGGACGCCGTTGAAGTAGCCCGGACTGCTGCACTTCATCTCTGCGTTATGCACCATAGGCTTTTGGCAGTCGATGGCATCACACGAGTAATGCACACAACTGAGGGAGAAAAGCATTAGCATTATAATTATCACAGGTTAAGTCAAGGCTCCTAGATTTAGCATTGAACATCATGAAATACATTAAAATGTACAAATTAGGACTCTACGCCATAAGTCTTCACTGGCATAACCATGTGCTTGTGTGTGTGTGCGTGATAAATTAACAACCTCGTGTAATCTGATTCCACACCCCTACCCTTTTACATGACACCACAAATCACTTGCTTCATCCCAAGTGAGATTTCATCTGTAGTTCTTTCAGTTGCATTCAAAAGCTCACCTTTGGCCCATGGGGTTGTAGATCTCGTTGCTCTGGCAGCCGCTAATAGTGATGGGGTCAAAATACTGAAAAGAACGCAAACCCACGCCTGAAATGGCCACCAGGGCTGAGCGAAAGCTCACCACAATAGCCTTGGTCCTGTAGAAAGCCATGCTCAGGTCGTGACTCACGGGGATCACTAGAGGATTGTTCCGGCAACTCAGCCGCCACTCGCCTGGAAAGGATTTGATACATGCAAAGTAAATATCTGTCAACATGGATACTGGCACAATCGTATGCAATTGATGGTGCATCAAAAATGCTAATTACAGACCAAGATTGTGGATCTGCTCCTTGGTGTCCACCAGCTGGACGGTGACATTGCTCTGGGTCTGGTCACTGTAGATGGTCCCGTCTGCGGCCAGATGAATAATGACAGCAGCAGCCACCATGGGGTGGGAATAGTATGCCTGAGGAGAGTTAGATAAAGTCGTAAGTTGTGTAAAAAACCTTAGATCTAATGTCAACTATTGTTTACTTCTTTGTGGCTGTGCTGAACTGGATTTTGTGAACAACATTTGAGTTGGAATCATATAAAAATGTATATCCACCAAATTTGACAGAGTTATTTGGACTAAGATAAACTATTTAACTTGTTGTAAACAGCTTGGTGATTATAATTGTTTAGTTCATGTTACCAGATAGTTTAAAGGATGTTGAGTTTTGAGCGAGTGTGTTCACATGCACACTAACAATCTGATCTGATTTCAGCAGTTATCTGATTATTCAAGGGGTCATGTAAACTGAATACTACAATACCATATATTAAATTAAAGCTTTTATTAAGAAATCTGATAAAGACACCTTTATGTTAGCCTAACAATCAGGTTATTCAATGCATGTATGCTGTTAATCTGCGCATTGCCGTGGAAGCAGTAAACACCATAGACTTAACAGCTCCAACCATTAAAACATTAAAACTCCTAAATAAATATTTACCAGTAAAGTGACTCTGTAACACTTTATTTGAAGGGTACCTACATTGGGCTTTCATAAAACATTCTTAAGTATTGCATTAATCTGTTATAAAGCAGGATTTATGTAAGGCTTATGTCAAAACTTGTGAGGTGACATTAAAGTTTTTATGTAGTATTTGACTTTGTCTTTACATAAAATAGAGAAGAACCCTCTATTTTTAACATAGATAGACTGTTCAATATTGTTGTCTGTAAATTTTTATCCTTAAGTTGCAAGTTATCTTCATAAATTAGTTTCATAAATGTGCTGTTAGTAAAGACAAACTAATAACTTGCAAAATAAAGATAAAAAATTACAATAACAATCTTGAACAGTCTACCCATTATAATAATTGAGGGTCCTTCGCTCTTCTTTTTTTCATATATTACATAAAACCTCTAATGTCCCCTTAGATAAGCATGAGAGATTTGACATAAGCCTTTCATAAATCCTCCAGCATTGCTTTATTAAAAATTCTGCAATGTTTATAAAATGTGTTATGAAGGCCCAATGTAGGTACCCTTCAAAAAATGTTACCAGTGACTCCATGTAAAAAAAATCGTCGCAGGAAATTAAAATTTTATGTCACCTCCTTCTTCTTGGATTTAATGGCAAGTTGCAAAGCAACGGTAGAGATGCGTAGGTCATGTATATAGAAATAAATTATTATTGACTGACTCGTGTAGTCCCAGAGTTTTCCCAATATTATTTGCAACAGGTTGGATGAATTATTGCCAAAACCTGATATTTTTTTGCAGTCATCAGATTATATTGTTCATGTAAACATACTCAGTGACTCCACTGGATATCACATCTTACCTTTAACCTGTACTGGGTGTTCCAGCTGTGTAGCTGTGCTTCCTCGCAGGGAAACCAGGCATACTGAGACACCCCCCCATCACACAGGTCAAACACCTTCGACTGGCAGCTCTGAAAAAACACACACACCGTTAAAATGTGTATAATAACCCTGAAGGCACAATGGTATTTACTGTGATGGTGCTTGACCGGTAGTCTATAACCACTGTGCAAACCACATCAGTGTAAATTCCTAGGTGTAATAAAACAGCCTCAAGCAGCAACGAAACAAGCAATAATTTCAATTTTCTACTTTCAAAGTGAATTCTGAACACATTACCTGAAGGAGGGCAAACTAAACATCATTAAGGATGGGAGCTGCCAGTCTACGTTTCCCTATCAAGATATAATTTAGACCATCTGGAAGCTCACAAATAAGCAAAGACCCAGCAAGGTTGCACCGCCCCTGCTGATCAAAAGGAAAGCCAGCAAAACGGGGCGGAGGGTGATGAGGTGAAACCCCCCCCACTCTCTCACCATGTGCACTTCAGGGGTCGTATGTTTCAGACGTCTCTGATTAAGCATGCAGATCTAGACATCTGGTCACAGGAATTTGATCTTGAAAAGAAATTGCTCAAATGTGACCCTACATTGCCGGAGTAATGCAACTTAAAGTCCGGTAATACTTGTGGTCTGTTTTAAAGCCAAAGATTTCCAAGTTGCAAAAACCATACACGCTGGACTCAATAAACATTAAGTTGAAGCCCTAAAAAGAATAACTCGACCTGACTTGTTCAATTCATGACAGTTGCAAGCAGCATGTCGATTACACTATAAGCTTACAGAAAACCTGGAGCTTTGAACCCCCTGAACCCAAGTGTGGGGTGACGGCACTGAGACGCTAGGTGACACTGGCGAGCCACATGGTTCCCCAGACTGTAAAAGGCACTAATTATGCATAGTGTGTGTGTGTGTGTGTGTGTGTGTAACAGGAGCAATGGGAACAGTCAAGCTGTCTGCTGTCTCTGCACAATGGATGTCCCCGGTATTTTTGGAGTAGTTTATGATGGAGAGTTTTTGCCCCATCAGCAGTAGAGACACACTGCTAAGTGACTGTCTGGCCCCTTAACATTGTGCCCATTTCACCCGCGCGCGCGCACGCACACACACACACACACTTTTCTCAGTTCCAGCTCTCTACACAGGTGCCCGGGCACTCAAATTTTATCACTGAATGCAACTGAATGCCAGCATAAATGGCAATACATTGTCAAACCTCTAATTAAGTTGAAGTCTAATGCAAAGTTGAAATCCAAATCAATGAAGAACTAGACTACAGCATACATCCAGGAAATAAGCCCTCCATTTCATAAATTTTTTTTTCACTGGTTTATGAATTTAACAAATACAACAATTTACAGGTGGGGTCATGAATTTTTAATTCAAATTTAATGGCATTTTGCCATTTTTGGGGGCGTGACTTTAGACGGAACACTGAAAGGAGGGGCTGTACTTGTGTGAATTTTGAACCTCAAAGCAGCAAAGTTCAGTTAACTTCTACCAAAATCACTGACTGTATCTTTAAACTGGGACAATTTTTCTCTGTCCCAAACATTTTGAGTTTTGAGAACCCATATATATATATGTATATATATATATTATGGCATGATTCTCAATAACTACAGCTTTTAGATGCCTCATTTTTACAAGCATTCTACAAGCATTGACTGTGAGCCAGAATACTTGAGGTTTTAATGCCACTGTCTACAATCAATATAAATACAAGCAAAGTGGCTCTTTGTTGCCACTTATTATTGCTTCCAGCATTCAGGCCACTGTCTATAAATTCGAGGATGGTAACAAGCTTCCAAGTCTTTTCTATTGTGCTTTACAGCCTTACTTGTCTGGTGTTCTTTTGAAATCTGTGATTGTGGTCTGGAATATATACTCTATGTGCTTATATGGTGTTAAAACCTCAAACGTCTGTAGTAATTGCAATGCTCTTCTATTCATAAATTAGGTAACTGCTAAAAGTCATATATTCTGTATTGTTCTGCTCAATCTGCATGAGCAAGACATTTATATACCTTTTCACATGCAAATCCAGAAAATGTATTTATGAGTAACAATGAAGTTTAAATCACTGCAATGATAAATGGCTGTTTGGCTCAGCGCTATAAATCCTGAGGTTGTGCACAGCCTAGTGAGAATAGTTATCTGACATGATTAATTCAGGAGAGTAGAGGTGTTTTTGTGTGGAGGGGCTGTTGTTTGCTCTGAGTAATACAGCTCAGTTTTCATACATCTTTTAGAAAGAGCCAATGCTTTACAGTTCCCAAGTGTGAGGGCAGCTATACTGTCTTACAAGTGTCTTTAACAAAACATACCCAACACTGCTCAGTGGTTAGGTATGTCAGATACCTTGACAGTGTTAGATATGAGTTACGAGGGTGAAATGTGTGTGTGTATGTGTGTGTGTGATGTTCTCACCTTTGTCACGGCAGGATACCCAGCAGCCACCTCTGCAGGGCAGTGCACTCTGTGCTCGTTGGAAACCTCCACCCCTGTAGCCCACTGGTCCAGGAAACCACTGGGTGTGTAGAGCCCACAGTCCCTCACGCTCATCTCCCGCTCAAAGTCCTCGCATAAACCATCCCCATCATAGAAGTAGCAAAGACTAGGCTCATCTACACAAGAGTGAAAGCAAAGATATAGAAAATGCTCTTGTAAAGGCCATTGCACACATCCTGCATAATTGATGAATGAAAAATTCATACTACGACAAATCCTGAACACAGAGACCAAAAATTTCGAAAATGTGTAATTTTTAAAATCAAACCAAATTCGATTTCTGCGTTTTTTGAATGCGTTAAAATCTTACTGACTAATTTAAAAAAACACATCATAATCACATTATAACATTATAGATTCCTTATAGCTCATGCATTCTTACTAGCAATGTACTAGCAATTAGAGCAGTGATTTCATTTGCTGTGCTTCCGCAACCGGTTGGATCCAATAACGGCATTTGGTATGACTTTCTAACCTTAAAACAGATAAAACATCGTCAATGGAACTACTGCTCGCCATTATCAGAGATCAAATTTTCATTGGATGACACCCTTGAATGAAATGCATCTGTTTTGGTTTGCAAAGGCTTTAAGTCTTTACAGTCGGCATGCATGACTAGTCAATTTGCAGTCTATGAATACCAATTCTTGGTAGTTGTTCTGTAACTTTCAGAACACACATTCCTTATTTGGCCATTGTTTTTGTTTCTCGTTATCTGCTCACGGCCTTTGTAATTAGCTTCACCTGTTCTCTGTTTCCACCTTTTTATTTGAGCTACTTGTTTCCCCTCTGTTTCTTGCAAAGTATGGCACATGATTTTGCAACTGTAATCTGTGGTCTTATGTTTTCTGTGGTTTTCCGTAGTTGTTTGTTTTACTAGTTACCTAGTCGTGTTTTGTCTGTTTCTGGTTTTGAATTAGTCCACCATGTCTGGATTGAGAATATGGATTTGCCCTTGATAACCTTGTCTGGACTGTTACCATGCTGTTCGGAAAGCCCATGATAAAGAGAGATACATCCTGCCTTCTCCCAACTGTTACACATCCACACATAATATTTACATCTACATATTAAGTAAATAGACTTCCAGTTAAACAGAGACTATTTCTTGCACTGGCTAAAGAAAATATCTCCTTTGGCTGGTGACAGGCCTCTAACCCATATATGAACAGGTCATGAGTTGGCTTTGCAATAAACCCATCACTGGAATTTTGGAATGTCAAGTGACCTGTAAGTGCCAGTGTGTTCTTATAGCTTGTTAGGAATCTAGGAATGCAAATGACAGGCAGTCAGCTCTGAGGGCAGGAGTGAGGTATTTTGAGCCCCAGTGAAGTTCTATCACCTGCTCTCGGTCTTTTCTTGCCTGCCGGTCAAGAACCATGGGGTGTCGTTGAACCATGAGGCCAGCCAGGAAACACGTCTAGCGGATATCCACTTATCAACGCGAGTACCCCATATCTGGCACACTATGTAAGTGAGTAGGATGGCTGGCTGACAGATACTGGTATAAAATCACCCAGAGGAAGTCACAAAGTGTGCAGGACCGTGGGATCTGAGCAGCACCTCGCTGCCTTTATGGCCACGCTAAAAAAAAAACGTTCATCTCATTAATACCATGTTTCCGCATGCTTGTCAGGTGACACGTCGAAAAAAAGAACTGGAAAATACTGCCGTAAGTGCCAGAGATGGGGCTCAGAAATACTTGCGCTCCCTGAGAGGTTTTTGTTGGTGCCAGTTCAACATAACTGTGAGTCAAATAAAACAACACAATGAGAAAAGGCATTTTCTTCGTGTCACATATTTTACCACTTGGAAAGCAGTGGATGAAGAGAGGAAATATAAAGCCATGTCATAAAGTGTTTTGGACAGTTTTTTGCTTACAGTGGAATCTTGTAATAATACCATACCTCCATCTGTGAAGGATCAACTCGAAATGATATTGCCTTTCAAAAGAAAGCTGTTGAAGTAGCAAGATATGTTGTAAAATAAGGGGACACAATAGTGCGGGATGCTGTTGAAGTGGCAGGGACCTTCTGCTAATTGTTTCTCTGAGACAGAGCTATCAGTCAGACCATGCTTTAGCACTTCTGTCAGACAAACAGGACTGGCATGGGGTCAAATCTAAAGTCACACATCCAGTGGAAGAGAGGTGGGGACCATTATGCACCCAGTGACTTTATGGAAGTGCGAGTTCCCTTTTGCTAGACCAGATAAAATAGTAGCTCCATCTGCTCCAGTCCTTAAGAAATGTTAGGCGAGAATGCAACAAAAAGAATGCAACACACCGATGGTTAACTAGTATAGGGACGAAGAATACCAGCAAAATGCTGACACAGGATTTTCTATGGAAAAGAAAAAATCTGTGAAGGATGAACTCACTGAACCCTTTCCAAACAAGTGGCTTGATGGTTTTTTTCTCTGAGGAGAGTTGCTAATTAAGCCGTACTGAACATCAGAGCAACTCCAGAGGGCACACTTCTACAAATGTCTCAGGTCATCCCTTCAGCTGAACACACATTCAAAGGGACACTTCAAAGGCCTGTGGGATTCTTTGGTCACTTCCCCCATCTCTGCACTTTTTTCTTTCCACAACTGGGTCTCATTCACAAGTTTTGGCATGATGAATGAAACACTTACAACACTAGCAGGAAAGAAAACCCCCCACAAAAGTGTGCTCATCTTATGTCTTAAAATTCCTGTTAATTCCATTGCATAATGCACAATGCGGTGGGATTATTTGGAGGTCTTTGCATTGCAACAGTTTTCCTTTGGTCTGAGTGGTCTTTGTGATTCTTTAAGAGTTCACATCATGTCAGTTAGAGGGCTAATTACTGACATTCAGCAATGAAGCCAGCGTTAGCATGACAATCAGGTGGCCCAGTCTGACTAAGCATGCATTAGAAACCACAATGTGACTCTCTGGTGCCCTGATGAAACAAACCTGAAGGTAAATTCATACAACTGACAACACAAGATGACCAGATAGTGTGGAATCTGAGAAAAGGATGGAGAAAAACATCAAACAGAACAATAAAATAGGGGTCTTCAACCTTATCCCCAAAGTTGTCCTTGAGCAGGAGCACATCAGAACCCATGCATTTAATCAATTAATCTTGGTCTTCAAATGACTATTGGGTTTGGCTGTTGTTTGGTTGGAAGGAAAACCTGCAGCCACACCAGCCCTTTGCGGATAAGAAACCCTTGCTAAAAAATGTTACTTAAGATTAAAAAGTGTTTCGTTTCCTAGATGGTTATAAAATGTTAGCGGTTCATACCAACACAGTTGAACAAAGGCTCTTTTTTGCACTGGTTGGAGCAGCCATCTCCATTGGCAAAGTTCATGTCATCACACTGCTCCCCCAGATAACTGAAACACACACAAACACACACATTTACTTACTGTTCTTTCCGGACAATAAGTCCAGAATAACACACCGCCTAAATTCCATCTGCTTAGGGAACAAATCAATATATATGCTGCTCCGTTGTATATGTTGCATTATCGCACCAGGCATTTTTATTTTACATAATGTTTGCATTACCTCTAAACGGCACTTCTGAGACCATTATTGGTCTAGTCTACTTCAGTTTTATTTTTATTTTTTTAAAGTGCTGTAGTGTTCTCTGAGATGAAGCCTTTGCTACAGTCCCTAGTTTATTTCTTTGCCAGGCCTGGAAAATATATTCCTTGCGAAGAAGTCATTACATAGCAAGTGTTTAATAATGAAACTGAGTAATAGCTTTTGTATGTCTGATCACTGCTGCTATGATAATGCTAATTTCCATATTTATGCTTATATTAAGCTCTATTTCGGACATGCATATTGAAGGCCATAGCTATAATAATACTAAGCATATATTAGTAGTAGTATATTGATAGTTATTAACCCTTTTAAACTATCAGCTTATTATTTAGTGACTACTATTAATTATTTAGAAACTACAGTGAAACTAGTAGAAAATGTGTATAATTACAAGAGTGAGGATTGAGTCTGGACCCGCTGACGGGCCTCAGGAGTTTAAGGTGTTAATATAATAATATACGTGCTGTTCTCAGACTGCTCGGAACGCTGTGAGCTTAAGATGTCTTACTGTTGGATGAGTCCATCTCCACAGTACGGTGATCCCAGCTGATGCATGAGAGAGGGAGATGGATCACTTTCTGCTGTCTTGGATACAGTCACCACATGGTAGGTGTACGTCTCACCAGGCTCTATGTCCCTGCAGAGTTAGATCCACAGAGTTACAGGAGATCCAGCCTTCGGGGCCTTCATTTCACTTCCTGTTCATTCACCTCATCCTACGTTTCACAGCTGCCGACAGTGTCATCAATAAACAAAAACATAAACCTTTTTTTTTTTTCATATATAAAATGATGCACATAGTACTATGTAAACAAGGCTACCCTCAGAAAACCTTCTAAATGCAAGAGAAAACATAAGGAAACTAAAAGAACATCACACACACAAAACACAAAATATCCAAAAGACAAGCATCTAGAATATGATCACATGAGCACAAAGTGTACTGTATAACAGCAATGGCGAGAACCCAACACTGGCCCGTAATACAAACCGTCAGGTCCGCAAAGCACAAGACTCAGCTGTATTTCTGCAAAGTAAAGACCCTGTCATAATCAGAGAGACTACACTGGGATCAGCAGAAGCCCCTGCCACTCGGACAAACTCCCTTTGGCATAACAAACAGCAGGGTTGCCACCTCAAAGAACACAAACTTCAGTCTAGCTCATAAAGTGTGAGGAAAAGCGAGGCAACTGCTGCAGGTAGGTTTACTGCTAGAAGCTACAACAAGAAGCAGTAACCCTGCTAGCCTCTTCCAGCAGCAGACATCCCATACAGTCAAACACGGTCAGAGAGCGTCAGTGACGTGAGAACTGCAGAGAGCCAGCGGATGCTCCGTTAGAACGAGGAATCTCAGCCAACCCCAGAGGCAGAAGCTGGAGGATCTGGGCCGGCCATGTGGTCATGTGGTTGTGTTTTTTTAAGACATGTTTGTTGTGGTCAGGCAGAAGCAAAGCTAAAAGCGTTCTGCTACTATCCTTAACAGCCGCAATGACTCCTGAGGTAAAACATTGGCTCGACTTACGACGAGAGGAAATAGTATTTTGCTTGTTGAATCGAGTAAGCATCAATTTAGCCATCAATGTCAGGTGGCTACGTTACGCAATTGCGGTTATGCTGTTTGTGGGTTACGAGTGCATCCTGCATTGCAAACCATACTCAGCTGCCTTTTTTGAGCCTTCACATTAGCGTTCTTCCAGTTCAAGAAAGTAAAATGAGAAAATATATCTTATAGCTTGAAGTATAGCTTATGTGAGAGTTTGTTAAAAAATGTTGAGGACTGATTACACAGGTGAAATAAAATCTTACATGAACATTTCCAACATAGGCACAATGACTAAAAAAATACAAGTAAGAAATCACACCACTATGTTTGCATGAGAAGAGAAGAAGCCCGCCGTGCACACCGTGTCAGAGTCGCTTTCTGTGTTTTGGTTTTAAGATGGTAACACTATTTTTCAAGCCTCTGTGTCAGAATGTGGGGTGGACCATGACATCATCATCTGTTAGGCCACACACTCAGCAGTAGTGTGTGAGAGAGAACACACTCATCCTATGCTCTTTTTTATCCCCTGTAGCCAGTTGCACTTAAATTCTAGCATAGCCTTTTTTGAAAGTAAGTTTGCCATCCATACCTACTGTAAAATATGGTGGTGGATCATTGCTGCTTTGGGGCTGTTTTGCATCTGGTCTTGTGAAGGTTGATGGCATTATGAATTTCACTAAGTACCAGGATATTTTAGCCCAAAACCTAGTTCTCTCTGCCAAGAGGTTAAAAACTAGACAGTAGGTGGATCTTTCAACAAGAAAATGAACACAAACACACGTCCAAATTAACAAAGAAATAAGTTTCAGGAACAGAAAATCAGTGTTTTGCAAAGGCCATCTCAGTCTGTGGGTTTAAACCTGTGATCTGAATTGAAGAGGGCAGTCCACATGCACAAACCTAAAAATATAAAGCTTGTTGGTAGAGCTTGAAATGTTCTGTATGGAGGAGTCCAAAATCCCGCTACAAGTGTTCTCCAACCTTGTTAGACATTACAGAAAGAGGCTCAGTGCTGTTTTTCTCCCTATGGGAGGCTTCACCAAATATTTATTGGAAGGGTGCCTATAAAACCAGTGTTTTGCAGCCAACGTTGCACCAGTTAGATTTAAGTTCTATCGCAGCCTATTTTGAGCCTATTTTGAAATTTGCCACTACGTTCAAGTTTACGAACTTGAAAAACTCAACAGTTGCAACAAGCAACATAGTGTCACTGTAGCTTTAAGTTATGACTTAAAACTTACATCTACCTGTTAGCAGGTGCAACATTCACTGTAGAAAAAACCCACTCGGTGACTCTGTTCAAGTGCACAGGTCTACCGTGTACAGAGTAATAAGAGCAGTGGCACTAACTCCAATAACTCTAATTGCATTTTGTTTTTTTTGTATCTATCGAGGACTGGGGTTTTTCCCCCCGGAGGGATCAAGCTAGGATAAACTACAATGTTAGCAAGAGCATCTAGCATAGCTAACTCTTTCTATACAGTGATAGTTTTAAACTAGCTACTCTTGATGTATGGTTTTTACACTCTGACTCTGAACCTATGTTCAATTGGTACAACTGGCTGCAATCCAGTCAGCCCAGGGACTTGGCCACATGGGTGCCACCCTTGAAATATGCCTTGCCACTCCAACTGCCACTTGAACTCTGACTGCAAATCACATTTCTGAGAGGCTTATTGTTCTTATGCGATTCATGCAGACTTAATGAATCATATCTAGCTCATGTCCATTTAAATGAACATTGCAACAGTGCTGGTGTTTTGCCCAAATCCTTTGGGTTAGGAACTATAGAGCAACTATGATGCTGTGATTTTATTATGTTGGACTGATGAACAAATCAGATATTGTGCAAATGCAACTTTGTCCTATATGTAGTTAGGTGGTGACACCCCTTAGTGTGCTCTTGCTCACACTCCCCAACAACCCACCCACCTTTCAATTATTCCGCCATTCCCTAACTAAAAATCTATACTTAATCACCATAAGACAAAATCAAACATGGTGGCAAACCAAACAATAAACTCAATCGGCGCTGCTGTGAGAGAAAGTTTGAGAATCTGGGTGCCAATGTGACAAATCTCTGTTCGTTCATGCGCATCTGTATCTCACCAGCATGCCTGCAGCCTGTGTCTGGCCTCCTCCAAGGACTGAAAACAGATGAGAGCAACCCAAGCAGTGCAATCTCCCACCGATCAATCGAGCCTAATCCACACCTGGTTAGAATTAATAAAAAGCTGTTTAGTCGGACACAGATAAGAAACCCTGCTGGCATTTTCTCCCTGAGTGGAGCAGAGTGGTTTGGTACAGATGTTTTTGCACGTTGCCATCTACTCCACTGTTTGAAGTAAAGTGTACTGGAGGGGGGCAAAGAGGGAGAGAAGCCCAGCAAATGGGTGAGACATAGACACAGAAACGGAGAGAGAAGCAAACAGAGAACGACAGAGCAAGAGAGGGAGAGAGATAAGAGGTTCATTCTTATGATGTTGGCAATGGAGTTGTCATACAGACGCATACACTGTTTACTTTAGCAATAAAGTTCTAGATGAGAGGCTATAAGGCACAGCACCTTTTACTGCTTTTAACTTTGCGAAACCAGCGGTCTTATAACGTTATTGCATGCCACACTGTATGAGATGATGCCAATAAAATTGACCACATTCTGTGACAGACAGTGCAGTATTATTTATGTTCACGTGTGCTGCATGCTAGATCATTCTACAAGCCTACGTTGCAAGAAAATGATGACAAATTATGATTCTGTTTGGGTCATCCATGAGCACCACCATCTGGTCTCGTGCCCAAAAAATGCATTCGTGCAAATAAAAACATCTCCCTGGCTCTCTGTGCTGCCCCAATTCCATAATCTCTCTCTTTTTCAGTCCCACATGGAGCGTTTGCATTTAAAGATTTCCACTTCCATCTATTAGTCCTTGGTGCACGAGTTAGGCATCATCCCATGCTGTACTCATATTGGTGGTCATAACATTGTGGTCACATTCTGACTTCTTGCACTTTTAGGACTTTCAACTGCCAGTGAGCCTCTCACTTTAAGTGCTAATTCCTGACCGAAGAATTCTGTGACAGCATTATCATGCAATGTAAACCTGCCCTACCTTGAGTAAAGATGTTGTTTGTGGTCCAAAACAAATAATACAAAAGAATAAATAGCTAAGATCATAATGCAGCTGCCATTTTCAGAAAAGCATAAGGAAACAAATGAAAAAACAACTGTTCATAGTACGATCTTACACTTAATAATTCTTTCCATCGAGCAGATATTTTCTGAAAGCAGCCAGATGCTCTGAAGCATAACTACTGTGAATGTGCAGCTTGTGTTCCCTGATGTGCTGTTTTCACAGTGAATTTTTAATGCAAGTCATTTGTAACTATATTACACATGCATGCATGAGTTCTGAACATAGCAGTAAAAATGCAGAGGAAGCAAGATATCATCTTTGCAGCCATATGTTCTGTCACATTTGTACTGTCACATGAGCTTCTACTGTATGTCACATGGCACTTAAAGCTACTGGATATAAATTTGGGGACTTGAAGGTTAGAAGCTCTCTCTGGTAGAATTATGTTATTGCAAGCTACTCGCAGAAGAACATTTCACATGGACTTGGCTAGTCAGTACACATTCAACTGCATCCCAAAACCGCATTGGACACACTAAATATTATGTCTAAATAATAGTGACACCATTGGTGTATTTACATACCATTTATTACAGTAATATGCAGGTTGGGAAGTTACCCCAGTATTTGAGACTCTGAGGATGTAATTATTTGCTGCTGTTGTCAGCGTCTCATCAGTATTACAGAAGTGGGTAACACTTTACTGTAGCGCAGTGTTCAGAAGGCTACATGACACCTACATAAGCCCTTCATGACAACTGACATAAACCGACAAACATTTATAAACTCTTATTCCAATAGGCATCAGTTGTCATAAAGGCTGCTTTTGTCAACTTTGATGTTAAATTGACATAACATGTCAAGTAACAGATTTTTGGTGACATTAGGTTGACACCACTTCCTGTGGTGGTCTCTTTCCATTGATGTGTTATGTATATTTTCTTTGGCCCTTAAGTAAAGTGAGTTTCATTTAGCTGTTTATGAATCCTTATGCCAATGCCATGACACTGTAATGACAATTATGTACATTTTCTTTGGTCCTTAACCCAGAGTTCTATTCTATAATTTTGCTGCATATTATTATACATTTATTTTGGCTCTAACCAACAACCCTTACCCCACATAATTGGTCCAATCCTTTGTCTGCTTGTAAAATTAGTTTGAGCAAATGAAAAAGCATTTTTTGAAAAAGCAAAAAGACACTTTTGGAAAAGAGAAGACTTCAATCAAACGAGTTAAGTTGGAAAATAAACCTTTGTCGTTAAGTAATCGTCGTCTATTTCAGTAAATAAATCGCTAATAAACACTTCTCTCTCAGTAGTTCGCGCTTTTCGTGCAAGTTGTCTCGGTGGTGCTCTTCGTTTAAACTTCTGGGTTGAATGACGGCAAGCACAGCTCTTATTTTGATTGGTCTACTGACTTTCCATAGATATGCATTGTCTTTTCAGAGTCCGCACTTTAGTCTGTTTTATTCCGCTTGTTTCTCAGTAAAACATTATTAAAATATAGCAAAAATAGCAAAGCCTTATTATTAATTTCGTAGAACAAAACTGCACGCATAAAATATTTAATTAAATTTAAGCATAGCAAAATATCCCCTTTCGACCTACAGAGATAGGGGTCTCTATTGAAATTTTTTAATCTGCACTTTCAATAGCATTTCTCCGTTTCTACGAGCTATACACGAAAAAAAAAAGGAATATCAAATTATAACATGCGTCGTCATCAAAAACTGCGTTCTAGAAGGGTTTTTCACATTTTGTTATGAGATTTTATATATATATATATATATATATATATATATATATATCACATATCCCAGCATGTTGGTAAGCTGGGGTCAGAGCGCAGGGTCAGCCATGATACAGCGCCCCTGGAGCAGTTAAGGTTAAGGGCCTTGCTCAAGGGCCCAACAGTGGCAGCTTGGTGGAGCTGAGGCTTGAACCCACGACCTTCTGATCAGTAGCACATTGCCCTAACCACTGAGCCACCACTGCCCCAAATAGTGCACTGTATGGTGAATAGGGAGCAATTTCAGACCCAGCGTTTGGACTCATAGAAAGAGTTTTATTTTTATTTTTCTCCATATTTTTTGAATAATAGTGAATACATCAAAACTACAAAGTCACACATATGGGATTATGCAGTGACCAAAACGGACAAAAATCTAAACCTAGAAGTCTTGAAGAAGTTCCCACATGTTGAGCATTTGCTGGCTATTTTTCCTAAGTTCGAAATGAAAACTACCTGTTTTAAAATAATTTCAAGAAAATGCCTTGAGGGGTACCTAACAACAGTTCTGGGGGGCCAGAGTACAGCACAGTTTAGTGATTTCTCTGCTTTAAAGACAAAGGGAAATCAAAATGGACCTTTTTTACCTTGTTAGCTTGTGTCCTTGTTCAGATTGTGCACGATTCATCTGTGCTAATCACTTAAAATATAATCTTATACTAAAGTGCAGCGACTTTGTCCCGACTCTAAACGACCTCTGACCTAATGATTGCATCATCCAAGAATGGGAGTATGGGAGCAGACAAAAATATATAATAACCAATCATTTTATGTCGTTTCATCTCCCCCCTCCCCCCTGAGTTAGCTTGCACTCGCAGTGATATCGATTAGCAAGCAGCATCATGGGCAGAAAGTGCATTTTTGGTTGTTCATCACCAAAACCTTTGTTATGTTTCTCCAAAATACCCTGGTTATGGCCCAGTGACCTGAAGTGACTTAAATATAATAATTGCTCGCTTGCCATCTATGCTGCTCAACGTCTGTTCTTTTTTACTTACACACGTGCACAGCTCACTGCCAAGAGAGAGGGAGAGAAATCACATACATGTGCCACATCAGCCATTACGCCTCTAGATCGTCCCCAAATACCTCCCTTCCAATGCAGACCCGCGCTAAACCACGCCCCCACCTGCTACACAGTGTCTCACACAATGTGACAAATCATTGTACCAGTACCAGTTAACACTGTTGATAAAAAACAGAGTTATGAACTGAAACATGGTTTATGATTTACTTGGCATATACAGTAAGACAAATAAATTATAGAACCACCATAATGACTACTAGTTTTAAAGTGCAAGTTTTGTAAATTTATATCTGCTGTGTGTATCCGTGCATTTGTGTGTGTGTTTGTGCAGGGCCGCAAAGGACTGGGCTCAATCTTTGTGTGGGCTTCTGGTAACGGAGGTCGTCAGGGAGACCACTGCTCATGCGACGGCTACACCAACAGCATCTACACCATCTCTGTCAGCAGCAGCACGGAAAACGGCAACAAGCCATGGTATCTGGAAGTTTGCTCGTCCACTATGGCCACTACTTACAGCAGCGGAGAGTTCTACGACCGCAAAATAGTTAAGTCCTTCATATGGAGCTCCAGCTGATGAAGCTCTGTACAGAGTAGAGTGGATAAAAGTGCATATACATACAGTAGTGTACTTTGAAGACTAGCTTACAAATATAATAATGCTAATCTTTATTTACATAGCACTTGTTCATTTTGAATCCAAAACCTGATAGTGCTTTACATAGAAAAGATTAATCAAAGCATTCCTAATGAAGCACATTAATAAAATAATCAACAATCATTAATGGAATAACTATAAATCTATGAAAATGACTACAAATCATAAAAAAATAAAAGACCCAAGAATTACGAATAGACCAGGCTAAAGAAGTATGTTTTAATCTGTGTTTAAAAACATAGAGCTTGCATTTTCGATGTTCGATGATAGGATTAACAGTAGGCCTGCCTCAGATGAGCAAAGTGCTCAGAATGGGATATACTGCTTTAATAGGTTTTTAATTTAACACTAATGGGAAATCAGCGTTGGCTGAGCCAGATTTTTATGCTCCGTTCACATTAGTGGCATGGGGTTGATGGAAATTGCCTGTTACACATTACGGAATGACACTTTACCATCAAAATGTGACTCTGCATTAGACAAAAAATTTGGCTTAGTGGCCATTGGAAAGTTCAGGATGTTTTCATAATAGTACCAATGGTGTGATAATTAACGCTCATAAAATTTCAATGTGTTTATTTTTTAGCCTTTTATCCCATTGGCAATATTTCATTACAGTATTTAGTATGTTTTGTGACTATTACTACTTTACTCCAGTTTATAATGTCTATGTAAACTGAATGTTTAGTTCACTACATTTTCAAAAGCAACTACGTACTTTTACTCCGATACATTTCCCCAGTTATCTTTATTTACTGCAATATTAAATCAGCAGACATCAAAAATATACACACAAACACACACATTGCTTCACTTGGTGTATCATTTATCTAAATTAAGTAGCTACTAGCTACTAGCATTTTTAGTTTTAGCTAGCGTTACCATGGTTAGTCCCAGCTCACACTACATGGATGGTACGAGTATGCCCAATGTCATTTCAGCCCTATATATCTGAAAATTGTAGTTATTTCATCTGTACTTTCGTGACTGTAATAGGGACATTTATATAAAGTTACTGTAGAATAAAAAAATGACCAAAAGCGTCCACCTTGTGATTGACACAACATTTTTTATAACATCTTTGAGTCTGCGTTTTATACTTAACTACATATAATATTAGATACTTTAAAACTTCTACTTGAGTAACTTTAACGTTTACTTGAGTCATTTCCCCAGAAGAGTATCATTTACTCAAGTATGACTAATGTGTACTTTATACAACACAAGTTTATTATTAATATGCTCTGTACTCACATCACCGCCTTTGGTCTCCTTTTATTTACCACCAAATCTTGTATTCTCTCTGTAACATTCAGTTTCGCTGACTTTACTTTTGTGCTCAGCCATAGCCTCTTTATCTCTCTCTTTCTCTCTTTCCATCTTCCCTGTTTCATATTGTTTTTAATGATTGCTGGAACCAGGAAGGATGTTTGTCTGCCAAAGAGCAGTCATCTCCCATCTATCAGACAACTCTCCCACCCCCCACCACCCCAGATACAGCCTTTCCTTACTAGGCTTATTGCAACACAGGCGTATCTGAGATGGCTCATACGCTTTGTTCGGTTTGCGTCTTTTCCCCTTCTTTCCATCTACTTGTGCAACGAGAAGATAAGACCCAAAGATAAGGGGTAAATGTTTGACCTGGCTGGCATTCAAAACCAAATATCTACAGAACTATTCATGGGGATGAGCTAAACCCATATTTGCTTTCATTAGAGTCAGTAATACCCGAGGCAATTGAGGATGAATGCAAGTGTTCACAGGGTTTAAAAACTTCAGTCACGATAAGCTTCAGAGCTTTCTTATTTGGATGCTGGTGTAATCTTAAATAGGTGTACAGGTGTGTATGTGTGTTTGACCTTGTATTAACATTGGTTTTTAGGGTGTTCCAACAGCTGAGCAATATTCTTCTTTCTGTGCCTTTCTGAATTTTCAGTCACCACAGCTGACCCATCCACTTTGTTAAATACTTTGTTAAATAAATCCGGTGAAATCAGGAAGAGGTTTGGTGTCTCACACACTCAAACACACACCACAAATACACACACAAAGTCTTTGTGGTGTACCAACAGGACTTCATGTGTGTTCCACTGCTGAAGGATTCGATATAATTCAATTTTATTTCTATAGCGCTTTTAGCAATAGACATTGTCACAAAGCAGCTTTACAGAAATCCGGATGTAGATCTAGATCCCTAATGAGCAAGCCAGAGGAGACAGT
>JAOUQW010000026.1:9568677-9605380 GCA_028565825.1 Olivaichthys viedmensis
TTAGTCCGTTTGTTAAAACCTGTTATATTTAAAGTAAATAAATGTTATTTCGTGAGAGCGGCTTCGTGCTTGTGTCCGCACCCGCGCACCTGCAGCACCTCGTGACAATCATATCACTGTTTGCTCAAAATATTGGTGTCTGGATCATTTTTGACCATACAAAATTATCCTTCCAATATTATCTGTTTTACAATTTTTAAGTTCTTTAAAATAAGTTTTGGTGACAAGATTTTTTACATTCTGAAACTGTGCCCTATAATCAATATAAAAATATTTGGTTTTCATCCCTGTGTTTGCTGCGGTAAAACATGTTTTTGTTTTTTTGCTCCAACTGTTATGCGACTGTAAAATTCAAAAGCAACTACTTTATTTATGACAGACAGTAAGTTTTCCTCTCTGCAGTACGTGCAGTACTTATTTTGCTTTTCAACTTCTTCAGTTCCACAGTGCAACATTGTGCAGCAGTGGAATAAACAGTGACTTCACCTTTAACCAGTAAAGCTTGATGTTCATACTGCGATCAGTGGTGTAGTGTGAGCCCTTAAGCCTGCTCTGGAACAACGAAATATCCCAGCCAATGAAAAGAAACAGAAAGAAGCTGGGTATTACCTAAGGGATTCCAACAAGTTGGATCTGACTGAGATCGCTTCGTCCTAGGATTAAAGTCTTGCGTCATTTCCCCGGGAAACTTTTTCCCTAACAGGAGCTTGGCTCGGTATTAAAGACGGCTGTTCTAGAGTCAGTTTTTGTCTCTCAGCATCTGGAGGTCTGAATGAGAGCAGACATTGGAAAGCTGATCTTAAGAGCTGTGCAGTACTTTGTGAATACACATACTGACCTCTCTAACTGTTTGCTTAATAGACTTGTACATACTGCTTAATCTACACACTGGTTTTATCATACAATCTTAATGAGCACTGTTTTGTTTAAAGGAGCTGCAGGAGGGATTAAACACGTGTGCCACTTTTGCCTCTATTATAGCTGATAATGCAAGCTAACCATCTTGCAAACAAATGTTTGAACCTATGTACCACACTTTCTCATATGATCTGTGGGGATTTGTAGCACACCATTAATTGCATTTGGGGAAATCTGGTATGATAGCTGTATTTTAGAGCTATTGTCAATGGACTTCCTTACGTTTGAATTAAATTTGCAGACAACAAGGCATATATTTGTCAAATGTTGGTAAGAAAACTGGAAGTGACCTTACATCGTCTGGCTTGCACAAGGACCGAGAGGTTCACAAGGTTCACATCAAGCCCTGTTTACAGAAATGAGGGAGATTTTTTAGTGAGAGTTAATGTACAGCTTTGGCAGCATGCCAACAGAGGTGTAGCCCAGGGCTCTGGGAAGGCCCATTATTCAGAGTGTCGGAAGAAAGAAAAAAGAAAGAAAAACACACACCGACCCGCAAACACACACAAAAAGACAACAGAAACAATGCCTGCCTACTAAAAGACTAAACTCTTCATTTCTGTATTGTTAATATAAGACACATCTGCCAGAAAGAAAGAATGGATGCTTTATAGAGCTATAATTTTTTATGGCTCAAAAAGGAGAGGGCAGAATTTTTTTAAACTTGCCTCCTCATTCTGTATAGACTATAGTTCACAGCCACTACACTTTAGTAGCTGTGAAATTCTTTATGCTGGCCTGAACCCCCCTACAGCCCTAGGGGCAAAAGGGCAAGACGAGAGACCCCACACATACAGATAGGACCTGGGACAATATACCATGAATAGTGTGAACATGTGGCACGAACAGCATGGATACCTCTGAGGGTGCATGGAAAAATATTTTTTGCAATCCTTGTATAACATCTTATTACTTTCACAGTTAAAGTGAAAATCACCAAATTACCAAAGCTCTCATCCTTACCTGTCTGTGAATCTCCTTGTGGGCTCCATGAGGACCACACCATGAGGTGCATGGCTAAAGGGTGGATTACGTGTCAGTCTGTAACGCAGGGGTTGGCACGCCTGGCAGAGCACATGGCCCGGTTTGGAGGCCATCATTGTGGCGTCGATCTCCAGGTGCTGATCCATGGTGAAGAACTGAATGCCGTACACCTCCTCATCCACTGCCAGCTTCAGCGTCAGCGGCGTGTCACAGAATATACTCTGGGGACCCAGAGACACGTTGTTGCCGCTCAGTGTCAGGAGCAGGACGTTGTGGATGGCGGCCAGATCACTCTCCTCTGCAGAGAAGAACGTGACCCAGACGGTGAGCGAGTCTGGCACCAGTGGGTAGGTAAAGTTCAGCTGGAGCATGCAGCCCTGTGGAGGGCACGAGGCTGAGCCCACGCTGCTGGAGTCAAGGCCGGCGTGGGGACTCCAGGTACGCACACTGGGTTCGCACACTTGCTCCACGTCCGGCGGACCTGCAGAACACAGCCATTCAGTTGAGAATGCCACGCTAAGTGTATATATATCCCACTTTATTGCCAGATTTACTCAAGCATGTGCTGGAGGCCTTAGATTCTGCAAAACCAGTAACATGGGCAAGTAATTTGCCACAATCCAGCTGTAACCAAAACTGCTCTTTATTTCACTTTCTACCTACTGCTCACTTTAAGACTGTAGTTCTTTTACACCAGATCTATTTCTTTCACCTACTAAAATGGATAATCAATACGAACGAATCAATACGAACTGCATGCAAGATGGCATAGAAAGTCCTAACCACAGCAAATATTTTTTTTCTTACATTGCTTGAAATTGCAGTCAGCGTTTTCTTTATAATCCTATTTAGAATGTATTTTCCTATATCTTTCTAGACAGCATCGGACACCATTGGAATAGTGCATGGTGAAGGAAACATCTCAAAAACAAACAAACAGACTGAGAGGAAGCAAATGATGTACTTTAGTGAGACAGAAGGAGGTCTTTCAGGCAATTTATTCTTTCAGGAGCTGTCAAGAGGCCATTATGAGGTGGCTAAAGGGGGAAGGGTGAAGAGAGAGGGAAAGTTTGGCAGGGAGGCCCCACTGAAGAACGAGAGGAAAAGAAAATCAATGGAACCTATAGCAGTGACGGATCTAATGCTAACGAGCACTTCATTATTAGAGGATGAAGTAAGACACTGTCACTTGTTTGTAGATGAAGAAGAAGAGTGACGTTCTACTAAATTTATTTCAGTTTTCTGATGTTTCTGAAAAGGAATAGTGCTGTATGGTTAGAAAATGTAAACTGTAACAGGGGACAGTGACCAAGTCTGTTAAACATTCCATAGCAATTTATACCATCTCTCAAATACTAGATGTCATGGTGGGGGTGCGCGGGGGCGCGGACACAAACGCAAAGCCGCTTTCAACATCAAACATGTTTATTTCAATAATGCTCGGGGGAAAACAAAACTCAACTCACGTCGCGACAGGCGTGCTAACACACAAACAACGTGCAGGTGGGGACAATTACATCACGGGACAAAAGACAAGGAAACCAAAACAAACAAGGGCGCTTGGCCGCGCACGTGGCTGTCGTCGCCATGGCTACCGCCACGCTATGTCCTGCGCACAGCCGTGCGCGTGACACTAGAAGTACAAAATTCCTTTCCCACTTGTTGGTGGCTCTTGATGGCAAAGAAAAGAAGCAAAAGCACTGGCATTTGCAGGTCAGAGTAAAGAAAGCTCTCTAAACATGGAATTTTAACTGCTGAATGTCTTCTACATTAATTCGTTTAAGCACCATAACACATACTTTAAGTCTATAAATCTATTTTGTAGCAACATAAGTAATCATTACGCATATTACAAATTTTGTACATTGCTATTTGTATGACTCTATGTAGTATTATTGAGATCTGTAAAGTTCTATGCCTATAAACCTTTATGCATGCTTAATGAGTGTCGTGTGAGAAAGTGGCCACAATGGTGGCTGGTTAGAGTAAAGCATGATTGTTGGCAGCTTTGCCAGCAGCCACGCTGATGCAGCCTGGGTCACTGAGTTGTACGACGGTTGGTGCGAGTTTAAACGGTTGGCGTGAAGGATCACACGAGGTGGTTTTCTGGGCGGTGCAGGAGGCTCACGAACTGTTGAGGTAAGGGTCAGAGACACCATGGATTCCTCACATTCCTGGGTTTTGTATTTCTGACAGTCACCCAATCTGCTGCAGGATCCTTCTCATGAACCCTGCTGACCGCAGGGCAATTTGCATAGCAAAAATCTCAAAATCTTGCCTTTGGCACAGTCTCTCTCGAGTCCATACATTTTGGTGCCCTCGTTGTTCTTTTCTTGTATTTCAGAAACTTGATAAGGCCACTGCTCTAATACTGCTTGTTCCATCTTTCTGACTCAGGAGGCAAGTGAGGACACTCGACACTGCGGGAGAGGCGAATGGTGGAATAGTAAAAACACAAAAGTGTCCAACTCGGTTGTTTAGCTTATACAGTGGAAGACAGAGAGCATGCATTACAGAGTGTAAGTGCTTTAGGCAGGTGATTTTATAAGAATCTGTGGAAGGGGCAGTGGCTGAAGGCAGCTGCAGGTTGTCAAAGGAAGGTTTGTATCCAACTGTAAACAGTGGAAAGATCACCCAGGCTATAGAGTACACCAGGGAAGTGTTCCAAGCACGGAGAGGAGTTCAAATGTTGTGGCAGTGGCAAGCCTGGGCATGCCTTCCCCAGCTGACTGAGTGTAGCCATCGTAGTGCCAACTTGGCTTTGAGGGATACAAGTGTGCACTTATGGCCTTTCCCCACCACAAGTCTGACTCACCCATTTTTTAAAGCAACCCAAACTGAGTGATTAAGTAATTAAATAGAAAAACAGTCGGCCCCAGGGAATGCAGACCTTTGGGGTTGTTTTCAATGTCAACACTAATTCCCTTTTTCGAGAGGTTTTTACATTTTATGTGAAAACATCAGGTCAGGCAAGTGTCATTCTTGCTAAGCTTCCATCTTCCTATGTGTGAGGACCAAGAAAGACCTTTTTTTTTAGTAAAATGTTGTGGTAAACAACAAACCAGACTGGATAGGTTCCGGTAAGCGAAAGTGAATTAAGGACAATATTTTTGGCATAGAGCATGTTTTCTTGCCGGGTCAAAGGTTAAATTTCAAGCTCAGAATAATTAATATGGTCGAGGAAAACATGAGTCACTCTCAATGATGAAGAACATTTGCATTCATATCACAATGCTCCATGGACTAATTCTTTTATATATTTATGTCCACATTTCTCATCTCTTAAAATAAACCCATGAGAAAATCAAAATTTGTGACAACCCATGTGACAGGTTTTTTCCACACGTTTAAGTCGGTTTCCCTGAGATCACTTCACTGTGCTACCCGGCATTGGCCTCTCTTGGGTAACTGTGTTGGGTGCAATACTGTAATCATATATTCCATTCAGTAATGACGACAGAATGTGACAGAATGCACTTACCAATTAAATGTCATTTTTTAAGTGTCAATAGAAACAGGTTTCTCACATCTTGCCAAAGCAATCATGGGCTAAAACCCAACAAAAAACCTTCCACACATGCATCAAGCATTTGAAGAAACAGGCTACTGTTCCCAATCTTAATAGTTCCCATAACAAATGTTGACTGTTTAACATAATTCAAATGAGATCATTCAACTGGTGTAAGCTCTTATTAACTGCTAGACACATTAGCACTTTTGGCCTGAAGTATTGCCTCATCAAGACCCTTATGAGTTGAATTAGGTTTGTTGGAACAGGGATTTACATCTAACGCAAAGTCATCCTTAAAAGCTGACTAGCCTAGAGTGTGAAGCGCCGATCATAGATGGAAATTCCAATCAGGCCAATGCTAGCTGATGTTAGTTAGCTAGGTAACTTGCTGATTAGTTACTAGTTACTAATTGATATATGAAAAATATAAATCAATAAGCTTAACATTCTGACACATATGCCAGTAGCTGCTGTTGAACCTGAGGCTCAAACATATAGGGCTGTTTGCAAATTGTTGGCTGTCTTTTGTTTTATTCTGGTTTACCTAGGAAAGGAGGTGGGCACTTGTAGGGATGCAGTGTTTCCAAATAGCATATTCCTAGAACTTCTTAAATTGTAGGCATGTTTCTGCCACATGAAGCAATTGATTATTCAGTATCAGTTTTGGTTGACTTTCTACTAAAAAGTAGGAGGTGGTAAATATTTAGCTTCTACTAAAAATAGTTTTTGTAAATCATTAGTGAAAACTTTCTATCAGACTACATGTCTACTTCTTACCCTCTGCCTCGCGTGGGCTCCAGTGTCCTGATGGAGCACAGGGTTTGGGGGAGGATGAGTTTGAGGCATACTGCAGGAACACTCGTCCTTCAGTGCATCTGTCGCATAAGGATCCCACTTCTCTAGGAAACCAACAAACAGTCGAGGTAGCAACTTAGACACAGCAACAGATCCACTACCTGCACCCTGAAACCATTTTATGTTAATAAATTGGCAGCATTAAGTCATAAGTATAGGAGACAACATACATACATGCGGATAACAGGTGCAGCGATGTAATGGAACACAATTTGTGTATTCTTAACAGGAATTTGAATCACATTTCTATTATGTGCACCAATCTGTGGTATACTTTACGACAAAAACAAAGCTGATTCAGGGTCAACAATCTTGCTATTTTCATTTTCACCTGTCAAAGTAATGGCCGGTAAGGGCAGGGAACCACTCCAGGGTGAGGAAGTTCTGCCCTTGCTCCATCAGTCGAGGAGCTAGAGGAACTGGGGCTGGCCTACTCTCTGTCCTCCACGACTGGTAAATCAGATCTAGATAGCAGTGCATCCGAGCCACCTGGTTCATCGTGAAGGAATTTGTGCAGACGTCATCTTCAGGAGACCAAAAAAAGTTAATTAGAAGCACGTAAATTCATATGATATTAGTTCAGCATGTGACAAACCCTGCGTTCCAATTTTAATGATGCTACCTTAGGTAGCCAGCATATTTTAGGTTGTCCTATTAGGTAGGCAGCTGCTCTCTGAGGTTCCTTATTTTGGACAAATTCAAGGGCAGAATTGCATGTATCTCTGTTCACTGGACTGGAGTTCCATAAAAGCTTTGACAATCATGGCGAACCAAACTCCGGGTCACTCCGTTTGAGAGGTACATTTACAGATGTATGTGAACTGCTTGTCGTAACTAGCTAACAGTCATATTTGCATATTTGTGTTTGTAGATTGCCAGAAGTTGTTCCATGATTATAACGAACTAGCTAATGTAAAGTGGCTTTACAGCTGCGTAGCTAGCTTATATGGCTAAAGCAAACCAAGCTAGCTTATATGGCTAGCTTGGTTAGCTAGCCAGCTATGTTATTCAGCAAACAGTAGCTGTTGTGTTCAGTTCGGTACCCATCCTCAGGTAAGCCGATAAACCAGCTACTGATTGGGTGAATTAGGGTAATCTGGGACACCTTAACTCTGGCAGAGTCACTTGATTGAAATCACATGACTTTATGAGTAAACAGGAAGCACCCCAGCAAAAGTGCACGCAAAGCAAAGCAACATAAGATTTTGACAAGATTGATGTGAAGGATGTAAATTCTTTATAAGAAACAATACTAGTAATTGTTATTAGATTATGTTTGAGATATATTATTGCTACAAAATATGCTTTAAAGTGGTTAAAATATATTTCTGATATTTTTATTTGAAGTGTTTTTGTTGCACTTTATAAATTGTTTAAAATGTTTATATATTTTTAAATATTTTTTAATATTTTTAAATGCTTTGGGTTCTTTAAATAGTGGGAAGTATGCATTTAGAAAAATCCTGAAATTCTACACATAGTTATTGAGTCCTCATCTTGTAGCTTCATAGAGCATTTTAGCTTTTTAGCTCAGGGTCAAAATATTTTTCATGTTTGGCCAGCCAAATTAGCTGACTAGCTCTAAACCAAGGTTCCCAGTCACACAGAAAGCAGTAGCCGTTTTATATACCAGTGAGTTCTGTGCATATAGCCTGTTATAGGCCAACAAATTCTGATGAAAATATACATAATCTGTAATTAACTCACATATTGCAGAGCACAATGGCATCAAAGGGTAATTCAAAGAGAGAGTGACAGAGAGATAAAGGAAGAGGGAAAAAACTTAAATGAGAGAACTAGGAAGCTAAACCACTGGACCAGGGATTGGTTTCACAAAACATGCACAGAGGTTAATGGTGTGATAGATGCTGATGGGGCTACAACATGCAATGAATGTATGTCTCTGAGTAGCTTTCCTTAGTATGAAGGGTTAAACCGTAATGATTAGATTCAACCTAGTTCTAATGTTCAATACATTTTTTAATATACTGAACATTTTTACATACATTAACATCTTAAATACATCCAACACTACTATTAGGGGTAGTGGTGGCTCAGTGGTTAGGGCACTGGGTTACTGATCAGAAGGTTGTGGCTTCAAGCCTCAGCTCCGCCATGCTGCCACTGTTGGGCTCTTGAGCAAGGGGCCCCTGCTCCAGGGGCACTGTATCATGACTGACCCTGTGCCCTGACCCCAGCTTACCGATATGCGAAGAATGAATTTCACTGTACTGTATATGTGACAATAAAATAGCATTCTATTCTATCTCTATTATGCTGATTCTAAAGCATTTAAAGCATCTCTGCTGAGAAATGGTTAATTTAATCATTTTCAAATGATTTTTGAGTTCTCTAAATAGAAATCCAATGAGGCTTAAGGTACATGAAGAATTTTAAATAAAATATACAGTAAAATCACACTTTTTAATTTGCATTTTTTGAAAACCTTTCTAAACCTAATAAATGTGTCCCAGATTTTGAAGTAAGTTGTCCCAGATTATCAAATGCAGATGTAATTTTTGTTTTTGGCACAATTAAAACTATAAAATGTGGCATGTCACCTCAGAGTATGCTACCTACATTTCTTCTTCTTCTTCTTATGAGGTTAGAAAACATCTTAGGGATTTCAGAAAAGTCCATCCAGTGAATCTAATGTGTTAAGTAGATGCTGGAATAAGATGCAGTAGTTAAAAGTTCAAAAAATGTCCCAGATTACCCTCACATGCACATTGCGCTAAAAGTTATGCTGTATCATGACAACAGAGAGTGTCCCAAACGTGATGCATGGTTCATTTTCTGTTAAAATGTTGCCCAATGAGACAGGTACTTTGGAAAGATGTGCCTACTAAAGCAGCTGCCTCCATATTTGAACAGAGCTCAAGTTTGCATTTTTATCTGAATCTCTGTGTAATAGCATAATCTAGGATGTATGTGTATGTATGTATGTATGTATATAATTAGTGTAGCTCTTGTGACCAGTGAACAGTGTGTATGTCTCAGTCTTACCAGCATAGCTCATATAATTTCTGAATGGTGTGTGCTTGAAGAGCCGCTGGCCACAAGTATCGTTTCCGCTCTCCGGGTCTCTGCAGTATTTGTACTTTGGTGTGGGGTTTGTATCGGCACACAGGTCTCCAGTCTCTAATGAGGGCTCTGTCTCCAGGCAGGCGTCATTGCATGACTCTATTTCCGAAATTCCCCTGAAGACATGGTACAGTCCCAGGCTGTGGCCAATCTCATGGATCATAGTGTGTGTGTGGCCAAACGTACCATAGAACAAGGGATTCAGCACGATCCCACCTCAAAAATAGACAGAAAGAACAGATAACCCAACCACCACATGCATTGGTTAAATTAAATTCTCTTCATCTACATCACACAAAGGCACAAGTTGAAATTATGTCCAGTTGCTGCTGTTTACCTAAATGTGTTAAGGCCTCTTTATCCCAAGGCCAGGTGGCTACGCCTGCCAGGTCTTCATCAGTGGCATTAGCAAAAAAGATGTTCAGGTGTGTGGAGCCGTCCAGGCGCAAAGTCTCCTTTAGCTCCTTCACGTCCAAGTAGGCCCTGAGACAGAGACAATGGAATGGGACATTATGCCACTTATAATGAGATGTACTAAACAGGGCCCAGTTTCACAAAGCATTGTACCTTAAGATCATCTTAGATGGTAGAGAGAGTGTTCAATGTGCTGCTCGGTCTACCATTTATGATCTTTGTGCTGAGATGCTTTTGGGAAACTCACCCCAAACTTTTCTTGTGACCATTTGATCGTGACGTAATTATTGCTAGAAATGTTAGAGTAGATTTTACTATTCAAATTATGTTGATTTGTAGTACGCAAGTACAGTTTTAGAGCCTTTGGGGTTAGAGTTCAATTAGAGA
Source organism: Olivaichthys viedmensis (assembly GCA_028565825.1). Taxonomy (NCBI): domain Eukaryota; kingdom Metazoa; phylum Chordata; class Actinopteri; order Siluriformes; family Diplomystidae; genus Olivaichthys; species Olivaichthys viedmensis. The sequence goes on from JAOUQW010000026.1 coordinate 9,578,831, forward strand.
TACCGTCTATAGCATATTTTATTATATACTGTGCATTATATACAAGTAACCTTGCAGAAGCATCAATGTAGTTTAATGTCCCCTTGTTATTACAAGCAAAGCTAGCTTGCAAACTTATGTTGGTCTTCAAACTGAAGGTTCAGCATCAAGTCTACACTTTTTTATGAAATGTTTCAGAAAACCCCAGAGCTATTTGAGTCCAATCCACAAAAAAAGGCAATAGGTCAGCAGGATTGCAGTGCATAAATTCTGTAGGCAAACCTATATGAAGTTTTCTCCAAACAACTCCAGACCTGCCATGGACCCGCGTCTGTCCATTCTTGTATAGCTACAGTTCCTAAATCAACAGTTTGCAGCTCTTTCTGGCTGTCTGGAAATGATCCAGTTTGGTCTCCTGCCTGTGTCCCGTTTTGTTCCTGTGTCTCATTCTTTAAGCATAATTTTACTTTTCCAATCCATAATGAAGTCTGGTACAACAATATGACAAACAATGTCGATGCTGCTTTTGCTTTTTGGTGAATGTTATCACTTCCTTGGTGCATCAGTGCCAGTGTTAATAGAAAGTGAGTTTACTTTCAAAATAATCCAAAAATATACACTTTTTTTTTTGTTAAAATATAAATAAAAAATAATACATAAATAAAGCTAGAATTTTAAAGACTTTGTAATGATTTGAAATTGTCTATGTTTCCGGTTTAAAGCTGAACTAATCATCATTTTGAAAGAAATTATATTTCAGATTCAGCAGTTAGGCTTTGTGATGGAGGGAGAAGACCCTAAATACACACACAGTCTGAGTATCAGTAAGTGTTCTGTAATTTAATGACCCTCGTGAGACTTACGAGGCCACACTGGGAGTTTGTATTTGGAATAAAACTTGAGTCCTGCTCTGAGGCCAGCTCTGGTGTCAGAGGTCACTGGCCCTGTCTAGTTAGGAATGCATTGTGTCATTGGATGGATGCGACCACAACCCCTTTAAGATGTCTATCATTTAATTTAGGACATGATTAGACATGTAATTCTTCTATTACTCCTTTTCCTAGTCATAGCCATCCTGCATGTGTCCTTTTAATGATACATTCTGCTTTGCTGCAGAAATATGTCTCTGTATGTTTCATAGGTTTAGCAGCAGGAGATCCCATCAATGAATTAATTCATATCTGCAAAGATGCATGGTGTTTCATATCAGCTCTCATCTCAGCTCCCCATGTCCCTTTAAATTACTTACTGGAGGCCCCACTCGATTCTTCTCAAAACATTTCCCTATTGAAAAATGCTCAAGCAAAATAAAGAAAAGACATGCCCAACCCCCCACTTCCAACCATCCCTCTCATGGCATACCCCCTAACTGCCATTTTAAAAAAAACAGCCAGTACCTCATTCCTCCCTTTAAGAACAATATCTGTTGGCCAGTTCCCTACAAAGACCAATTAAGCACTGTTTTAAAACTGTGAAAAATCCTGGGTTAGCTAAAATATTATGATCATACATGTAGTGTTTCTAGTGCTCTTTGATCTAGTGTTCTTTAAAAGAGATGTGAGAAAGATGAGGATCTTTTTGTCCCTCTGAACTTATTATATATGCTTCAGACCACAGCACTCTGTCCTAAGACATCACTCTCCATCGTACATTAAAAAAAAAACTAAGTCCCTGTGACATTTCAAACAATGTTAAATGTAGTATATTGCTGAAACACCCCCCCGACTCCTGTGGATATAGGGCTCTAAAGCATACAAAGCAGAATACAAATTATTTTTATATCTAGTATACATAGTGTTCTAAAAAAAAAACATGCCAGCTACTGTATGTGCAGAGTACAGAGGAGAAAATTAATGATTAGTTGTGGTGACAACATTACAAGCCAGCACATGCGTTGACACGCTGGACAAAAGTACAGGAACTTCTGGTGGCACATCACAGCAAAATCCCCAGTGTTGAATTAACACCTACAGTGTTGAATTAACTCTTACAGTGTTTAGTTGTTCCCAGCTAGACTCATATGAACACTGTGTTAATTCAAGAGTGGGAATTTTTTTGCTGTGTACACACTTTTGCTCAAGGAAAAGAAGAATGGAAGAGCATAATCAGTACTTGAACGCACAGGGGGATTTTCACTTAGGTTTGCAAAAAAAGAGGAAAAGCAGAAGAGATATTGGAAGCAAATACAACATTGAATAAAACTCTTTGTCCCTATTTTCACACCGTGTTTTCAGTGCCAAACACTATCATGTTTTAATTGCTACAAAGTTTTGGACTGTCTACTGGGCTTGTTTCCGTCTTAGACAATGTTAATACTTCTTTTCTGAATATGTTCAAATGATCACATTTTTGTGCAACTTGAGCCATACAACAGGAGAGAGTTAGACCCTGCTTTTTGTCTGTCTCACAATCAACTTGGCAGTGTCTCTTCTGCAGCTCCTGCCAATACCTGAGCCTGATATGATAACAGAGAAGTCAACTGAAACCTCAGCTATTAAGACCTAAAAAAGGAACTATATATCACCACATTTTAAGCTTGGCCAGATTAAACAGGCATTGATGCCAACTTTTAGCAACTAGCCAAGTGAGACAAAGTTACACAAGGGGGCTTTAACAAAGGTCTACCGAAGGCAGCCTGTGAAAACTGAAAAGCCTGCATGAGGGACAGGTCTGTGGAGAACAGATGATATAATGTTTCCTCCTAATAATTTCAGGAATTTCATTATTTCCTATTAAAATATTCTGTATAGCCAGAACGGAGAAAAATGGGTCAGCGAGTTTAGCAGGAAGATGAACAACTCAGCTACAGAACAAGTGCAAGAAAAAGCTTGTTTTTTTAAAAGCAACGTTCCACTACTGTAGGTCAATGCTAATCTAATCAATTTAATTTAATCCACTGGCTCATTTGCAAAAACTCAACACAAATCAGATGTGGATGTCAGCCTACTACAAAAACAGCAGGCAAGTATGCCTGTGGCCGGCCAAAGTATGCATGCATCAGTGGATGGCCATTGCAAGAGTGGTGTTTTTTCTTGTCCTGTTCTAGCTCAGTGGGGCACTGGGTGACACTGACAGCACTCACTCTTAAGCTTTTTTATATGAGTTCATTATAAAACCACCTGTTCTGAATGCATTAGTGTTTATTTGAGTCCGATTAACTTGGTGTGGTGTAAAATAGACTTTTTCAACCTGATCTTTATCTACCACATCTGTAGCATATGTGTGATTACCGTGGACAAGAATTTCAATGTTTCCCTGTACTGAGATATTAACAGAAAACCCAAAAAACTCAAAAAGGGCACTTGATGGGACAGTCAATAAACATTTTATGTGAAACATATTTCTGTCGAACAGTGTCATGAATTCTTTAGTCAAATGTATTTGTAAATTAAGCTCTAAATCTGTGCAATTCATTCTTTCAGAGATGGGACTGCTTTTCAGAGGGACGAATTTGTGGTTAATCGTTAATAATTTAGAACTTATAAACAATGAAGTACCTCAATTTTTGTCGGATCACGCTTGGATACCACAAAAGCTTAGGAAAAGCGAAAGTAATCAGAATTACTTTTTACTCTATTGCTTCAGTATTAAAAAGCTGGATAAAACATAAAAAAAACATCTAAGGTAAGACCTTTACTGTTATAGTGTAATGGTTATATAGTAACCAATTGTGCAATTTACACATTTATTAACAGATTTCAACAACTGCCTTTACACTTCAATTATAAGAGAGTTTCCAGTACAGGGGAAATGTTTCAAAATTATTATCCATGCTAATCGTACATGAATTAATACAGTACAGATGCTGTAGATAAAGATTAGGTTGAAAAAAGCTAGAGTATTTCTTTAATTCAATGCTTGTTACGTTACTGTGAGAAAAAAGGCACTGGCATAACTGCGGATGTCACTGCTGATCAGCTCTGCACAGCTGCATTCCGAGTGCTCAGCCTGCTATGTTAGTGCATTTATATTTAATGTATATTAAATGCATGATTACAGCTGTATCCATTTACACCCATGTACTATTTATTAAAGTCCATAAAATGCTCATGTACAGATGTAGCACGTGAGGCTTTGCATGGAGCTGCTCGAGGCGGGTTGACATGGCATTGCCTCATGACTTGGCCGAGGCTGTCATTTTCAGAGCACCTTCACTGATCCTTTCAACAGTCCCGTGCGCAATCTGAGACCCTGTCAATCACGTGCACAGTTAGCCCTGCACGCAGCTGAGTTTGCAGGTGACCTCTACAGAAGAAAACATTATTCAGTGACAGCAGACCATAAAGAGGATAAGGGATGAGGCAGCAAGAGAGCATGCGTTCTGTAAATCCCACAGATTTATGTTCAGCTTTAGGTGTACGTTCAACATCACACAGCACATGAGTGGGAAAATCCTGGATGTGAAAGTGTACTGCGTGTATCTGTGTGTAGTTGTATTTATTTGTGGGACGAAAGTGTAAGCAGATCCTCTCTGATTCCTCTCGCTTCAGGCAACAGGTGCATTTATGAGCCTGTCTGACTCTTTAAAGCTAGGTGCCGAGGGTATGTCTCTCGAAATCCTCGATTAGGTCAAAAACCATTTTAAAGTCCTGGTTTACAAGGTAAGTGGCTCCAATTCAGACACAACTTGTAGAGTTTGGGGTCCTTTGACATCAAGTTAATTGAGATAATGATGGAGAGCATGAGTCTCAGGGCCCACTGGCTATATTCTGTATGTGCAAAGACAAATATACAACACTCGGGAAAGCAGTGTCTTTCTCAGCTACAGCTTTGGACATAAGTGACTCCATAAATGTGTCAGTAAGATGGTATATATTTCCATTATAAGGCCAAATTATAATATCTGGTGGTATAATTTGTTACTCAGTGACTCAGTTTGTGTAGCACTTAGAAGGCTGAAAATCTAAAATGTACAAATATAAAACAAATGCAGTTTCACTATAAATATAGAGAAACACTCAACAGTTATGAGCTTTGATTTAAATATGTAACTTGACCCTGGTGTTTTCACACAGACATGTCAAAAACACTGGTATTAGGCAAACATATAACCCACAGCATTCAAGTCCATTATTCTACGCTTGCACAACTCTCTGTTCGTGCATACTTCAACAATCAGAAAGGAATGTCAAATCATTTTGTTATGCAGCCCTCGGCAAAGTACTCCAGACATACCATAATCAAATCAAAACAAGCAACAAGTTGGAGAGTTCTTTTCTCTCTGGTTGACTCACATGCTTCAGCCTCTTCACACTTCCTAATACACACACACAAACACACACACGGTCGTGTAATCACCAAGTGTGATTACAGGCAATGAAGAAATGAAGATGCTGACTTTCTGATAGCAACAGAGCAAAAGGAAGCGAGAACATTATGCATTTTGCAACCAGCAGCACATTGGGGTGAGGTAATATTTTTAGGACTCAATGAGAAAAAGGACCACCAACAGTCACAGAGACAAATATGCCTATAACCTTGATTATTAAGAAAAAAAAACACATCCTTAGAAGCATAGAAAACCAAATGTACATTTGAATGTAGGGTTTTTCTAATCCTCTTTTAAAACTGGAGAAACAAGCATTCTTTGTAAACACTTCCTCCTGGCTTAATTTTACTCCATTAGTATCACCCCACCACAACAAATCTTAACATTTCTTTGGAAAGTTATGTTCCTGGGTAGTATTCCCAGAAGAGCCTTCACTAATATATGTAATTCTGTTAAAGATTTTACTCTGAACTGTAACCGGTTCCCGGTTGTGTCCAGGAGGGACATAATTTCCATTCCCACTTACTCCCTATCAATACACTTTTATAAGCTCAAATAAAAGGCAGAACTAACATCTCTTTTCCTCCCAACCATTCATCAGAAGTACTTTGTTTTAGCCGCAAAGCAAAAAGGGACTGGCTGCTTGGCTTTGAATGAATGCCACAGAGGGCCACGGTGGACCTGTGAAACATGCACTGCTAGTGAACATCAAAATACATGACAGAGCCTGACATTCCATACAGCCAATGTTTTATTCTCTTCTGAACTCCAGAACAGACATGCTTTGGATACCTAAAAATGTACTCATACTGTGTTTTCTAAAATACATTCGTTTTAACAGACATTCTGTAGTCATGTCCCAAATTAATCAAAAGTCACTTTGCAGAATTGTAATTAACGTGTAGAAATACCAAAAATACTCAGGCTTACCTGTAGCGTGAAGCAGGATTAAAGCAGGTTTTGGTGACATCAGTGATGTTGGGGTCGCAGCATTCACCCTGGTCGTAGTTGAAATTATCCCAGTTACACTCAGGATCGCAAACTCCATTCCCTATTTTGTACTCAGGACAGCTGACGGTCTGCCTCCTGCAGTATCCTGCATCAAAACCTGTGAGTGTGTGGTTGCATTCTGGGTCACACTCCTCGTCGCCCACTTTGCTGATGTCGCAGTTAGCCAGGACCAGGCGGTTGCGTAATGAGGAGTTGTAGACATTGTGCACGGTGCGCTCCCAGGTGATGTTATAGATGCGGAAGGCTTTATTTAGATGCTGGTGCTGAAGGTTGATCTGGTGCTCTGTAACCGTTGGCCAGCGACCGTCATCGTCGTACACATTCACCAGTCGATAACGCACCGTTTTGGGCTTGCGAAAGCTCCATAAACGGTTGTAATTCGTCACCACCTCCACATTGTCGCAGATGGTCTGTCCGCATGGTGGAGGCACCAGCGCGGTGTCCACGGAGCCACCGAGGTCGGCTGTCCATGACCGGTCGGAGTTCCCCGCCTGGGGAAAGCTTCCATCTTTCACCGTCAGCCACTTCCGAGAAGCATTTTCAAAGTTCTCGTAAATGACCAGTTGGGAGAGGTCATCCTGGTAGTCATGTCTATGCCTCTGCATGTAAAGGATGATCTCACGCTGGCTCAGAGCTCCCTTCCACAGGCTCAACTGCTCCAGTGTTCCTCTGTAGTTGTGGTTGAGGGCATTGCCGCCTACCATTAGTACCTTGCACTTTTTGGTGAGGGGGCTGAAGACCTCTCCCGACTGCTCTAGGCTCACGGCCACTTGAGCCCCATTCACGTAGAGCTTCATGTAGAGGCCGTTGTAGGTGACAGCCAGATGGTGCCAGTGGTTGGGGGAGTAGGGAGCATTGGAGGTGATTGTGGTGACCTTATGTGCCCGGTCTGTTTTGAGGGAGAAGTAGAAACGAGGGTCCCTGTTCCCTTGATCACTCACTGGCGTGATGCCTAGTAACCAGCCTCGATCACAGGATGCATAGAAGCATTTGTCATAGAGCCCTAAATGGAAGAAGACCAAGTTACACTCAGTCCTAGTGACCCATATGTCATGGCTATACAGATATAGGGTAATTAAGCACTTTCTGATACATACACTCTTAGAGAAAGGGGTTCTTCAAGGGTTCTTTGGATAGTTAGGGGTTTTTAACTTCCCAAACTTTTGGGGGGTTTTTAAGGGGTACTACTTAGAACCCTGTCGGATAGCGAAACAGTCTGTTGTAGGGTTCTACATGGAACCTTAATTGCTCACCCTATTGAAAAGACACATCATCTTAAAAACATGAACCTATATATTTTCACTCTTATTATTTATGGTTTACTATGTCCTGTGAAGAACTGCATGTGTGCCAGTGCAGCAAAGTAAGGAACACGCTGCAGTTCCCATGATTGAACCTTTTAAACCAGTCCAGTCCAAGGACTGCAAGCCTACAGTGAAGCATCTGCTAGCAATCAGGCCCCAACACTGTGGTCTTATATCAACAGACCAAAGGTTACATGAACTTTCAGTCTATTTTCTTGAAATGTGGCTCAGCAGTGGGTTAGTTTGAAATAAAAAATGGTCATTTTCGGCAAAGACCTTATTATGATAAGAGCGCTGAAACCCTCTTTTCCTGTTTCATTTGGAAAATGTGTGTTAGGCTCAGGAAGGCAACATATTCTTACATCTAGTGGGAATGTTTCTTTCATGGGCTTACTGAGGAAAGTAAAGGTAAATAAAAGGGCAGTAATTTTGAAAGAGGACCGGATCAGTCTGGGAATTATGTTTAACTATATGTAAAAGTACATGTACATTTAAATTATGTACCTAGCTGGATTTAGTAATCAGTCTTTTCAGAATTGGTAATTAACAAAGAAAATGTATTTCATTATTTGCACCAAGGTTGTACACGCCAAGATAACAGCAGTTATTTAGGTCATGTTTAAGAGGAACTGCACCCTCTATGTCTGTGTAGGTGAATATCAACCAAAAATCAATACATTTTTAAAGATTAAATAATTAAAAGCGCCGTAAGATCTTATTATGCTGTTTTACATGATTTATATATGGTCAAAAAGCTTTCTTAATAACTGTACACAATATATATGATGTCTGCCATCTTCTTTGTAACAAACAATAATGTGTTATTGTAATAAAACTATTAACAATAAAGACAAACACAATATACTTATACAATATAGGCCTACCTGTGGAAAAAAAGATTCAACTCTTTATTCTTCTCTGTAGCAGGATGAATGCTGGTGGTTGATGTTTATAGTATGGTGACTTGTATGAATGTCTAGACCTATTAAAGTCACTCAAGTATGGACAAAATAGCTCAAACAATACCAGATATAAAGGGGTGAAATTACATTGGGCTTACTCACATCATCCACGCAGCCCATACTGGTCATAACCATGGTCATGCTAGCTAACCTAGTTCAGTAGAGAGGGAGTTTTGTAACTAGCAGAATTAAGCGAGTAAAGCAGCATGCATGTTTTTGTGAATTTGTTGATTTGTGCTGATTTAATATTGAGGTAACGAAGGTATCTGTGGAAATTTACTGGAGTAAAAGAGCCATTTGAAAGTAAAGTGAAGTAAAAGCTAAAGACAGAAACATTTATACTGAGGTAAAGTATAAATATTCCCAAAACATATTTAAGGTCAGTTACAAAGTATTTCTGCTTTGTTTATTGCACGCCACCGGTGATCTGACAGGCTGCAGCAGACTCGTAACACGGCCCACTAAGATTCACAGTGCTGATGCCTGATGCAGTTGCAGTTAGCAGCAGTTTAGGGAGACATGCTGGAGTCAAAAAGAGGGATGGATGGCTTTGTGACCCTCAGACTAGTGCTGTGTACACAGTCTGCTCCTTCTCCATGTGTGAGGAATGTTCCCTCTTCTCACACAGCTGTGAGAAGTGTGTTTGCTAGAGGTAATTGGTGAAAATCATGTAGGCCAAATAAGCTGTAAAGCGTTACCAGGGTAGCAGGGGAAAATGTCAGCTTTTGTGTGCGTGTGTGTGCATTTGTGAGTGCGTGCATGCACACATGCCAACATACAGCACAACTAGCTTTTGCCACTAACCCTTATAGATACTTTTAAATATTCTAAAAATATTTAAACCATGAATCTCTTACAGTATGTCTAACAATTCAAATGTTGCAGTTGCCTATACTAGAATATGAGAAGGACATTTACGTGCATCTCCTCAACAGAGCAAGTTTTATTCAAACAGCTTAAACCGGTTGGAGAGCTGCTCACTTTAATGAGCTTCTTTTTTTTTTTTTTCATTCTGACCACTAGCATTACAAAAAGATTCTTCACATTAAGAGAGAAGCCCCAGATTTGGGGCAGAAATGGGCACACAAGGGCCTGCAGCCTCCCTCGCACTCCTCTGCTGCCCGCAAAAACACTGCCAGCTACTATAAAAATAAATTGTGCCATAAAAGTGAGGAAATTACAATCTGAGAAATCCTGGAATGAGACCACTAAGTGGCAAATAACAAACAGGTAAAAATGATGCCAGCTCTGAACTTTGCACGTGTACGGGTGTCAGTGGGGGCAAACAGAAAGGGGCACAGATAGACGAAAACATTGCAGAGAGAATTGCATTTTCCTTTCTTTTGATAATGATGGTGTGCAGAGTGCAGATCACAGAGATTAAATTTGGCATTTAAGTTAAATATGGCACAGCATCAAGTTAAAATATGACAAATCTTCAGTTCACTAATGCATTTATTTGAAGTGTATTTCATCTCAGCACCATGGACAGAGCACAACAGAGTTAGTATTGCCAAATGAGAGACACTAGAAGCCTTTTTGCACGGGAATGTGCCTCACACCTGGGCTTTCATGCTGGAAGTTAAGTTTGAGACTCATGACTTATTAAGATATTCAATTATATTCTTAGTGAAAGCCTTTAAACTCATTATGGAAACACAAATGTCCTCTGCTTTCAGTCTATTGAAGGAAACTTGAAAATTCTGACAAGTCATTTAGTGCCCACAACATTCATGCAAATTGTATAGTGTTCCATACACTTTATAACCATGTGATATCTGTTTATATAAGAGCCTTCTAGGTTACTTTATAGATTTTAGAATGCCACATTGAATTATGATAACTACATCAACACTGACTAAAGTTTTATGATATGGCAGCCTCTGTCATTGGACTTTGGACACACCATAGGGCACTCTCCACCTCTCTGCCTCTCTCTCTCTTTGTCACTCTCTCTATGTGCACTTCTCATGTAGGGGATCTGATTCACTGCTGTAGTGGCCCCATTTGATGTCTTTTGTCATGAGGAAAGTAACATCTTCAAACGAAAGCAATAACAAAACCACTTGACGAAAGGATGGACAAGGCACTAATTTTACAGCTTAAGCCATCAAGAGTGCCACTTTAAAACCATGCCTTCATAAAAAGACTATAATTTGCAAACAATGTGCTTCTGTCAAGCTGTGAATTACTGGCTTACTACACAGCAAGAGAAGGAAAAGAAAGTTGAAAAAAAAGCATGTGTAACACTGAATTTAAGGCTGCATCTCTAATGAGATGGGTTCAAACTAATTAACCCCTTAAACATACCTTAGATTCCTCCGTCTCGTAACTACATATCTTTTCTATTTGTTTCACTGTAGTTACTGAATAATTCACAAAATAATAGGTGCTCTTAGGACACCTATAAACTCAGTCAGTGCCCTATTTGTTGTTTCTTAATATTAATTTGATTGGTTTGATGCTAGGTATAAGAAGGTGGGAGTTTATTAAGCTTCAATCCACTTTAAATCATCTGCTAAAATGAGAGTGTGAGCATTATTGAACACCAACTCATGGACATCCGATGGTAAAATACTGGATTTAAACATTTAAAAAGATTAATTCTCTTATATATGCAATAAAGTAGTTTTATGCTTGTTAATCTGTTATTATATGTTAGAATGTTAGGAGCACCTACAATGATTTATAGTGTTTATAAAACACTGTTCTAACGTGAAAATATTTAGTAAATTAAAGTACAATAAAGTAATTTTAATCAAAAAATATGTCGCAGTTTAACAAAAATGACATGAGCTGATTAAGCAGTTTATGACATTTTACAAACAAATCTGAATCAGTGCGTTTTGTAGATTTGATCTGTTTTCCGTTTCTATTATATTAAGCCCGATCAGAATAGCATATTATAATCAATGTAATAACATATTAGAATAAGTAATAACACATTGAAAATTGCTCACAAAGGAATAGTCTGGATTAAGCCGTAATGAAGGTGTAACCTCTCTCATAATTAGGGAAAGCCTGCGCACACGACCAGCTCACTTCGCTCTTGGCAGTAGAAAACAAGTAAAAAAAATAAATAAATCTAATCAAATAAATTCTGGACAAAAAAGAACGCAAAAAGCCCCATTTACGCAAGAACAACTATCGCGCCACTCAGACCAATTTTTTTTTTCTTTCTTCTTCTCCCTTTTACAAGAGTTCATTAAGGCTATTAGGCATCATTTGTATAAAGCCTTCATTTTTACATCACACTATCAATCGTTATAATCAATCAATTATTACCGGTCCAACAAATCAATAAATGTCTCCATTGCTCGAGGTAACGTCATTCAGCTGATTCATATATGAAGGAAGAGCTGATGTAAACTAAAATGCGGTGTGTCTTCATGCCGATCGGAGCTGGAGGCCAGCCTGGATCTCATTTAATAAAGGGCGGGACCATATTACGCATCAAAGCAATGACGTCTTCCATACAGATTCAAAAAGAAAAAAGATACGAGCTGAGATTTTAGCGGAATTTTGGCACCGGACACTTCTTCGCCGCGCCGTATCTACATGTGTAACTATCATCTATAAATATAACGGTAGTTAAAAATGCAGGCTGTCTGGTTTAAAGGCCTGCGCAACAAACGAGTATTCATGAACATCTCACTAACTCTCGGAAATGAAAGGACAGCCTGTGTTATCTAGCGCGTTTTGAGCTTCACAGCAAGTCCCAACTAAAGGAGTGATTCGCCTTCAATGAAGCAGATGAGTTGAAGAAGGGAAGGGGACGTTGTCATCGTGAAGGGGACGTTGTTGTTTTGTGGGGGGCTTTTGCGGGTTACTGCGCTGGAGAGCGGCGGCTCGAACTTGCGCACACCGTCAGAAAACATAAATAGGTGGAAACTTTGATGCGCAAAAACAAAAACAAACAAATCCCAGTTCTGTGCCACAAAAAGAACCAACGAGTCCGTGAGTGATAGCCTGTCAGTACATGCAAACGCCACGAGTTAGTTTTTCTTCTTTCTTTTTTTCCACTCGGTGCAAGAATTTATTTATTTTTTTTAAACCAAAATGCAAAGCACATAGACTATGTAAAATACGCAACAAATGCCGAAGACAACATTTCCATGCTGCGTATGCAATTTGAATTGTTTTTTAAATCAGTGTAAATGCTAATAAAGGGCGTTGATTGCTTGTGCAATTAGCCCACGGGAGCATTTGCATTTATTTAGGCTACATGTTTTTGGTTTGTTTTTCTTCCCCCGATGGCTATTCAATAACAGCTTGCAAGCTTGCATGCGCACAACGCAGTCAGTATTACATGTCAGTATTACATGTCAGTATTACATCGGAATGTGGAAGGCGCAGTAAATCCAAGCAAACCTGCGATCACACTTGGGGAGCGCTGGCCGCCCTCGGGCTTTATCCACATCTCCAGGGTGAAATTGCCGCGCGGTACCTCCACGCTCGGTTTCAGGCGCAGCTGATCTCCTCTTCCGCTGAAGTAAACGGTGTTGCGGCGGAGCGCCGCGCTCGTGCTCTCTTCCGGCTGACTGAAGCGCTCTGGCCCGGACACAGAGCGCTTGCCCCGCGGCAGCCGCGTGCCGCACGCTCCGGGCGAGACTCCGCCGGCCTCCCTCGCGCGCACCAAGTCTCTTTTAGACCTGCCCGTCCGCCTCAGAGCGCCGCACTCGCAGCCCAGACACAAGCTGAACACCAAGAGGCACGGCAACCAAGTGCAAAAAGGCAAAAGTTTCATTTTCACGTGGAGCGAATAAAAAAAAAAAAAAAAAAAAAAAAAAAAATTGCCTCTCTCTATATATATATATTTTCTTTTCTTTATTAGATTAGGCAAAAACAGTGTTCTCTCCCCCAAAAAAAAAAAAAAAAGAAAACGCGCGCCTAGATCTTCCTCTCCTCCCGCGCTTCGGATTATTATTATTGTTTTTAACAAAAGCTTGTCAAGACAGCGGATCCAAACAGCGAGAAAGCGATGCTGTCTTATTTTTTTTTTTTTTTTTTTTTCCTTTATAATGTTAAGCCACGACCCCCCTTTCCTTGCCCCTTTCAAAGACACTTCAGCACAGATTGGGGGGGGGATATGTTAATTCATCCAAGTGCTCCACCTTCCCAATTGAATGAAGCCCATTAAAGTGCGGACATGACCAATAATCAATCAGTGCAGAGGGGTCAAAGCCATTTCCCTTTCAGGGCTCCTTTTAGATCCCTGTACATTTGAGTGGAAATGCGCCACTCGGTCGGAGTCTCTGGAGGTGAAAACATCGCGGCGGAGAATAAAGAGAGGCGCTGGTCGTAGTAAAACAGTTTGTAAAAAAAAAAGAAAAAAGAAAAGAAGATGCAGAAGTTGAAACAAAAATACATCTTCATGTCAACCGTAATTGAAGGTTCATTTTTTTTTTTAGAGAGGGGTCTAGGATTTGCCTCGGGCACTGGGTGTAGGCTATTAATGTTAGCGCCTCTGACAGGAGCTCACTGCTCAGAGGGCAGGAAATAATACCGAGATCTTTAGTTAACGGCGCTTGGAGTTAAGAGCGGGAGTCCCGGGTGGCCTATGCCCGACCCGCTGCTTTGCACCTCTGTGCGTTTCTGCGGACCGACGGGGGAAAAGCGCACCGAGCGCCCCCTGGTGGTTACACACCTAACTGACAAAGACCGGAGCGTAACCAGCCCGATCTCAGGCGAAAACCGCACGAATTGAGTGATTTTATTGATTTCGTGGCATTTCATACGAATCAAGTCGCACGAAAAGATCAGGACCGGTAATCTCGCTCTCTCAATCTAACCGTATCGTTTCATGACTTTTCATACCAGTCGGCTCGTTCCTGTTTTACCGAGACGAAAACACTGGGAATAAATTAGTGATGGCATTACGGCTCACTTTACCGATTCGATTCTTTATAATTACCCGTTACCTTGAATCGAACTATGGCTTTGAGTCGTTTGATTCACCGTTCAGAGGTGCGTTTCTGAAATAGTGCGTAGGCTGTAACACAATCGACCCGTGCAGAAGGCTAAACCACGTTCACGGGTTTCATAGTCACTGTCTCAATTTAACCCTATTTTCATGGCTAAGAAGGAACTTCCATTTGTGAGATGACAGGATATTATCTAAGACCATTTACGATTCCCAATCAAGTTGCTAATAATGTCTAATTGCTAAGAATAAGTGGGCTACCATATAACTTCATTGTCTGGGACAGACAGTGCTCTGCAAGTCAAGCATACCAACTTAAAATAAAGGGAAAAATAATAAAATTGCGAAAAACTGATGAGTATCTGATGTGGCACTGGTGACAGACAAGAGCAAAGGTGACCTTCTTTATAGTGTTCCAATACCAAAAATACATATATTTTGGGGGCTTTTCAGTTGCCCATTTCTAGTGTAAACATCTGCCTCTGTGTTATTTGCTTTTCACACTGAATATCAGCAGAAGGAATTCAGAAAAGGGCACTTCAGGTTTAGCTCTTCCTTTCAGTTTTTTTTTTTTTTGGTTTCACAGCTGCAGAGGGTCTTCTCGCAAACATGTGACATCACTGGCACTGAATATCAATGGCCAATGGAGAAAAGTGGGGGAAAAAACTCTGTGGGGAGCCAATTTAGAGCCCCCAACCTCTGATTCCTAATCTCTCTACTTTGCTTTCAGTTGCTTTTGTTCATCATAAAGATCATTTTAACTTTTTTTTTTAGTTGGAGGGGTTAAACAAGGATATATTAAAAGTCCAAATCTAAGTTATGCATGTACAATCATGAATAGCAACTGATATTCTTGAAAAACAAATACCACCAGACACTATAATACTACCAACTTAAGTACTACGTCTTACACATACAATAGCCCTGGTTTAAATTCTAACTTTTTACAGGAGTTGTCACACAACTTAATAGCGAATTGCTTTGATCTCATAATCCTATTATTGACATGTTTCCTTGCTCTTCTGCAAATTTCCTGCTCTTATACCATGCAATTAATTGGATTTATGATATAGAAAGGTATAAGAAAATGTAAGAAACCAGAGTGGTAAAAATGGCACCAGGACAGACAGGGAAAAAAGTCTAAAGCAATGGGAAACTCCATCAATCAGGGCTTACGTTATTTAGTCTTGTGTTTAAAATGCATAATGGTGTCATGTTTTTAAAAGCATTTCTTATTGTATAACCACAGTAAGTATCCTATTCACTTTTTTGGTAAGCCTTTGTGCGATGCAAAAATGCTCACTCTCAGTATGCGTCACCAGTAGACTGAGATCACTCCTTTCATGGTGTTTTCCTGTTAGACTGCAAGGTTTACTTATTGATGTTCAGCATCTTCAGCAGGATGCTTGCTGAAAAGTGCGGGGCAGGGACAGCATTAAAGAAATTAAACTTTGCAAGGGGGTAAGATTAAAGGAATTTTCTTGGCTGCCTTGCTTCCTCTACCATAGTTTGCAAATCAACCGTACAGGAAGGAGTCACAAAAGAAGGCACTCATACACATCCCAGTTCTCACATCAATCTTGTACATTCACCAGACAGACTTATATCTCACTTTTGATTGGATTCCAAGATATCCATTAGATTTACCATCTCTGGTATAAGGAATTACAATAGTTGTTTTGTTAATAATTCACTATAATATTGTGGCGTCGGAGGCTCGTGTGGTGTGTGCGTGGTATCCCATGAGTGCTGGGCGGCCGCCATCTTACTTAGTGCAGAGGCCATGTTTTGTGTTGTTGTTGTTTGTGAGTTTTCTGTTTAGCACGACGCCAATGCTGTGTTTAGCGGTACAACGCCGTTATGGCCAAACACCAGCCCCCGAAACGCAACGCAAGCTACTGCTAAGCTGACGCAGGGAGCAGTGTTATTTGCTGAGCTGGGCAGTCTGGCGTGGCAGGCATACCCCCACTTCCCCAAAGAGGTACAGCATGACCTAACCCGCAGGCATTTCTCAACGCGCTGTCACTGGGAATCTGCAGTGCCATGTTAGCCTCTTAATGCCATAAACACTCGAGGCAGCCGTCGCTGAGGCAGAAAAAGCAGTGATTTTCAGCGATTCTGTGCCGTCCATTTTCATTGTACAGGCAGCTACCATGGCGTGTTGTAGAGGTCGGAGGCAACACAGGCAATGAGGAAGCATGCCGGCAGATTGCGACAAGGCTGGTTTGTTAGCGGTACCAAAGAGAGCTCACAAAGCGCGCATTTGCCAACGTGGCCTCTGGATGGCGTGCACAGTGGACGAACGTCACTCTCCACAGGCCAACCATGAAAGCCTACCGCTCACAGTGCGGCTGCTAGGCGAAGCGAAATGGACTGTTATACCGGCACCTGGAAGAAGCCACAAAGCTTGTGGCAGAGAGTGCTGCAGACTGTTCATGGGCCGGTGGGGGTCGGCCACTTTGGGCTAGCTAAGACATTAAAGTGCCTGAGGCAAAAAATTTACTGGCCGGGGTGCCACACGGATGTGGAGCGGTTTGTGCATTACTTTGACTTCTATACAGCTAAGAAAGGACCAGCTGAGTGTTTCCATGCACCTCTCCAGTCGCTGCAGTCCGGTTCCCCCATAGAGACTGTGCGCGCTCTTGCCAGGCAGCAGCAACAGGATGCGAGCAGCTGCCAGAAAAGAGCTTATGACACCCGGTGCCAGGGGGCGCCTATGCAGGCTGGGGATTGGGTGTGGTTGTTTAACCCGGAGCGGCATAAAGGACGCTGCCCTAAATTAGAGAGCAACTCCGTACCAGCCCCGGGAGCCCACCGTGGACTCTAAGCAGGACTGTGGTGCAGACACTGGGGATAAAGGCGGTTGCCAACACATTACCGGGACTTTGTTATGGACTAGAATGTGTGGGGTGAGCATGTTATGGGTCGCTGGGTCGGCTGAGACTTGAAGGGGGTGCTGTGTGGCATCGGAGTGTGGTATCCCATGAGCCTCCGCACTGGGCGGCCACCATCTTAGTTAGCGCATGGCCAGGTTTGGTGTTGTTGTTTGGGAATTTGCTGTTTAGCATGAAGCTAACTCTTTGTTTAGCAGTTTGTTTTTGGTTAATAAAGTGCTTTATTTTATTTTAAAATGATTCCTGCTCGAGTTCTTTCTTCGTCAACAGTACAATACCTCAAAGAAACTATGTCAACGTTCTGGGTGATTTAGATTGGGCCAGGTTTCACCTGACTGTAGGCCATGACTAGGGTAAATTAGAGACTGCAGTGCAAGTGTTACTTTGAGATTAATAGCTCACAGTACAGACAGTCAGTGACATCATTGTGACGTACATTGCCTCTTTTTTACTTGGTACCCCCCTCTTCATTAATCAGAAAATGCAGCCCAGTTAATTCAAATCGATTCTGGCCTGTCTCCTATCCAGAGTTTCCCTGTTACACCACAAAGTCTAAGGTCAATTAACCAAATACTAAATCTCAGGGCTCATAGCTGTCACGTTTGCGGCGGAGGTAGGACACAGGCGCAAGCCGTTTCAGACATAGAACATTTATTTCATACAAGGTAACTAAATCTACACACACTGCCACTCGGGAGATCAAACATAGACATAGAACAACGTGACATAAAACAATCCAAGACAAACTGGACGGGGAACATGAGGGCTTAAATACATACACTGATTACACACAAATGACACACAGGTGGACAGGATAACATCACGGGACAAGGGCAACTAAACAAACACAACAAAAGCATGTGGTCGCCATGGCGACCGCCACGCCCATGACAATAGCTTTAATGGCTGTGTGTTTTTGACTGTTTCTTGACCTTTCTCTCTCTGTCTTCCTCTCTCTCTTCCTCTCTCCCTGATGATTTTGATATTTAGTTTCACTCAACATCTCAACATCCACTGTTTAGTTCAAGTGGCATAATGCATTTTAGTTTCATGCTGCCATATATTTTGTTGGTGAGAAAGATTTTGGTTGACATAAGGTTGTGTTATGACATGTGTTATGACAACCTTAAATCAACAAAAATCTGTCACTTGACTCAGGTGTTATGCCTAACTTGACATAACTAATAACTATTGGAATAAGCTTTTATAAATGTTTATGTAGGTTTATGCCAGTTGTCATGAAGGGCTTATGTAAGTGTCATGTAGCCCTATAAACACTTCCCTTAAGTAAAATGTTACCAAAATATGTATAGTTTAAGTTTCATATTTGCTGTGTAATCTCATGGCTTGCCATATTCTGCACCTCCACCAAAAAACACATGATCCTGTGACATGTATCAACATATTTGCTAGCAGGTATAACATTGTCTGATGCAGAGACAAGAAATCCATCTCCCATATAGTTTTTATACATTACGGCTTACTGAATGAGATGAGCAACACTAAGAGTATTGACACTCATGAAAATGAACTGAAAAGCAGTAAAAACACAAAATCTCTTTAAGTTAAAAAGATAAAAGACAATATCTTACACAGATTATTATACTCATATTCATAATCATACATTCAAAACCAAAAATAACCATAAATATTACCAAGAATTATAGTTCTGGTGCTGCCAAAGGAAGTTGCCCTTCCCTTTTGAGCCTTGGCTCCTCTCAAGGTTTCCTCCTCATGCCATCTTAGGGATGCCACAGCCACCAAAGTCACTTCTTAATAATGTCATAAACCTGAGACCTTCATACTGTATATG
Source organism: Olivaichthys viedmensis (assembly GCA_028565825.1). Taxonomy (NCBI): domain Eukaryota; kingdom Metazoa; phylum Chordata; class Actinopteri; order Siluriformes; family Diplomystidae; genus Olivaichthys; species Olivaichthys viedmensis. Next base: position 9,597,986 of record JAOUQW010000026.1, read on the forward strand.
TTTGAGAGAATAGAGAAAAGTGTAACTTACCATCCGCACAAGATCAGCGAATCATAAGGCTTGGTAATGTCAGGCAATGAGGCGCAAACAAGATTTCACAACATACTGTGGAATTGGCGTGGTTAAATACTACTGCTGATTGAGTGAATGAGCTTCAGGTGAGTGATCAGAATACCAGTGAGCTTGAGTGGATTGGTTAAGAGGGGGCATGGTGGTTAGTCGGGATTCTGGGAAGAGGAGTTCTCTGCGTATGTGACAGTATCCCCCCCCCCCCCAAAGAGTCCAAGTAGGTCACATTATGTGACCGATCACGAGGACGAGGAGCAGGCTTGTGAGGGTGGGCGTGGTGGAAGTCCTTCTTTAATCCAGGATCGAGAATGTCCTTTGCTAGTGCACAGCTCCTCTCCTCTGGTCCATACCCTTCCCAATCTACTCGTTATTGGAGTTGGCCTTCTCTCCGCCTTGAGTCCAGTAGACAATGGACAGCATAGGCAGGCGCTCCTTCAATGTCTAAAGGGGGGGGGGTTCTCTCTGGGAGACTCCTCACAGAGGAGACCTGGTCTGAAAGGTTTCAAAAGTCCCATGCCAAGGATGCACTGGAAAGAGGTCAAACCTGTGGAGGAATGGGTAATAGAGTTTTGGGCAATATCGGCCCATGGGAGGTAGCAAGACCATTCTTCCTGTTGATCGTGGCAATATATCCAAAAATATATCTTGGTTAACCCTCTCGCATTGTCCATTTGACAGGGGATGATAGCCCGAGGTGAGATGAATGGTGACCCCAAGCTTCTCTAAGAATGTCTTCCATATCCTTGCGGCAAACTGCGGACCTCATTGGATACAATGTCTTCTGGGACTCCTTTTGAAAAACAGTCGACTACAGTGAGGATGGTAGTGAAATCTTGGGATAAAGGTAAATCTGTGACAAAGTCTATGGCAATGTGTGACCATGGTCGTTCAGGGATAGATAATGGATGTAATTTACCAGCAGGGAGTGTACTTTAGCTTGAGCACACATTGAGCAGGAAGAGATGAAATAGTAAACATGATCATGCATCATGCTTTTCCACCAATATCTCCTGGTCAAAAGCTGTTGTGTCTTGTTTTCTCCTGGATGTCTGAAAGGAGTGACGAGTGTGACCATGTAATGAGATTGTTCCTCAGATTCAGTGGGACATAGATATTGTCTTGGGGACAGTGTTCTGGGATTCGGTGACCTTGTGATGCTTGCTGGATCTCATCATCAATTTCCCAGTGAATTGCGTTAATGACATAGGACCCCATCTTAGCCCAAGATGGTTTTGGGCTAGGATGAGATAGGGCATATGCCTTGAGACTCTTGTTTCCTGGACGATAGGTTATTGTGAAATGGAAGCGATAAAAGAAGAGTGACCCTCGGGCCTGTCTTGGGTTTAGTCTTTTTAACTTTTTCAGGTATTCTAAATTCTTATGGTCGGTTAGGACCACAGATGGGTAGGTTGCTCCCTTCAGCCAATGGCACCATTCTTCCAATGCCAATTTTATGGCTAACAATTTGCAATTTCCAATATCATAATTTATTTTCTGCTGGAGAAAGCTTCCTTGAAAAATATGCTATGGGGTACATCTTTTCAGGTCTACCCAAATGCTGAGAGAGAACTACCCATACCTCAACCTCTGAGGCATCTACTACAAAGGAGCATGAAGGATTGGAGTGCTTTAAGATGGGTGCTCTAGTGAATGCTTCCTTTAGGGTCTTGAAGGCTCGTTCTGCTTTCTGGTTCCATCTTAGGACCCGAGATTCCCCTTTGAGTAACAAGGTCAGAGGGGATGCAATGCTGCTAAAACCTCGGATAAAGCGGTGATAAAAGGTAGCTAACCCGATAAAGCGTTGCAATTCCTTAACATTCTTAGAATGGATCAATCTTGAAGAGCGGCTACTTTTGCATCATCCATCGTGACATCCTCAGGACTGATGACATAACCCAGGAAAGCAATGCTTTGATGGTGAAAATCAACTTTGATGTAGAGGTCATTTTCCAGGAATCTTTTTAGCACCTTTCGAACCCTGAGTAACATGTTCTCCAAAGGAAGAGGAATATATTAAGATGTCATCTATGTATGCCACCACAAACATTTCTAGCATATCCCAGAGTACGTTGTTGGTAATGAATGCTGTCTTCCAATCATCTCCCTTGCGAATTCTAACCAGATTATAGGCACTACGTAAATCTAATTTGGTAAAATACTTAGCCCTCCCCTTAGGAGTTCTGCTGCTAGTGTGCGGAATTCCAGCACATATTCCGTGAGCCCTGGATTAATTCCATCAGTAATTCTCCGGATGCTCTTCATTCCATGGGATGATCAAACGCATTCTTGAATATCTGTATGAAAATCAAATTTTCCGTCACCTCTCCTCCACTATTTCCACTATTGCCCACGATAGCGCTTTTCCGGTTAACTGTGATACAATGAGAGAAATGCGTGTTTGATCAGAACAGCAGTCAAGCAGTTCACTTTTTTTTTGGGTGTAGTTCCTGTTTTTCGAATCTGTTTGCCGGGAGAATCTCACCGTGTCCTCGTCCAAACTTTGCTACTTTTTCTACTTCTAATCCGCGCCTTTTCCAATTATTTATTCATCTTTTCTCATCCGCTGTTACACATTTCTCTCCGTTTATTCCATTTACTCAGTTTACTCCGCGCTTCTGTGTTTGCCTAAGGAGTGTTTGTTCGAGATTTTTTAGAGACAGCAAACCGATACAACCAAGCAGGCAGCAGATAAAAACAAACTTCCAACAGATTTACCTGGAGTCCATCAGAAAAATACAGTTAACCAACGAAGCGATAAAAACGTAAGTAGCGTTTTAAACACGTTAAAATCCTAAGTCTATAAGGGGTTAGAGATATTGAGCATTTAGAAGTAGAAGTTCTGGATGCCTTAGGCGAAGTCAGTAAGCCCTCAACTCCGGCATCAGAGCCCTCACAGCGAGGCGAATGGGTGATGTCTCGGCGCAATAGTCATAGAGCCAAAGCTAGCGCTAAGGCTCGCCTATTGGAGCACCACTCCTATCCTGTTTGCGTGTCAAACAGGTTTGCCCTCCTCAGTGAGGCACCTGCTGAGAAGCCTGCTGAAAGTGCTCTGGTTTTCGGAGACTTTAGTTGTAGTTAGCTGTATACCGGAGCCGGGGCGCCGGACATAGCAGGTTATCTTACGGTATTAGGCAAGCACAGGTTCTCTAAGATAGTTATCCATGTAGGTGCTAACAATGTACACATTCATCAGTCAGAGGTTACTAAGAGTAATATTGTAGAGGTGTGTAAATTAGTATTCTCTGGCCCCATTCCAATGCGTCGTGGCAATATAACTCACAGCAGGTTATTGTCGCTGAACTGCTGGATGTCCAAGTGGTGGTCTGAAAACAATGTGGGCTTCATAGATAACTGGGCTACCTTTGAGGGCAAGTCTGGCCTTCTAGGGCGGGACGGTATCCACCCCACTTGGGAAGGTGCTGCTCTCATTTCCTGTAATATAATACATAATATAATACATAACTCATATGTAGCATTTCTGACTGTGGGCAGTGGAGAAGGACAGACGACAGACCGGGTTTTCGTGCTGAGTTTTTTATTCGTTTTGTCTTTTCAGCGTAGCGTGAAAAAGAGAAAATAAATAAAGGAAAAATCACAAACGAGGACGATATCAGTGGTATCTGCGCTGCTCTTGCAGCTTTTCTCTCAGCTCCGCACGCAACCAGCTCCTCTCTTGAGATTTTTTCCTTACTGAAAGAAGAGAGGCACACAAATAGGAAGCCGGAAATCAACCACAGGTGAGAGCACTCACGCGATTGCCTGTGACCTTGCCATGACCCTGCTCTCCGTCAGCCACCAATGCTCGACCACTCCCCCGCTGCCACATCATAGTCTTATGAAAGGCTGTTAATCGCTGACAATCCAGAGCCGGGGCCAGGCAGCAGACAAAAAGGCTAAACTGACCGTCTGCTAGCTGCCTTGAGACGTCAGTCAGGTTCCACACTATTGAGACTGTATGTGTCCCTCGAGCTAAACAAAAATACAGAAAATCTCAGAAAGTTTGTTACAGTAATCTAATTAACATAAAAACAATTAATTCTAAAAACACTGCCTGCACCTTTGATCTAAAGCTAGGACTGCTAAATACAGTGGCGTGCAGTGCATAAAGCGGGTACCCCTTCTGTAAGCCAGACATACTTCTCATAGTTCATCTTAAGCGAGAGTGAAAATAAAATCACAGAGGTGCTCACACTGTACAATACCTCACAATGCAGGTGCTCACACTGCGTGACGGTAGAAGGTTAAATTCCAATGATACCGCTATTCACTGTACGATTTAAACACGATATTGCCGTCGCAGACAAATTTTTGGATTGCAGCTAAATCGCATGTGAATCGGTTGGTAAATTGCGGGTGAATCGCACAGTGCGAGAAGGTAAACGATGCCCAATTAACGCGTTCGATAGAGCTGTTGGAGGCCACGGTGGATTTCTGACATGTCAGAAAATTTAATTTGTACGTCGTTAAGTGTGAGCAGTGTCACGATATAATGTACATATCAGAAGTCGAGTTAGCACCTTCAGTTAAAGTCTATCTGTGACTTTACTATCATTAGCGTGGTGTGGTTGCTCGGTAACCACATTCACGCACGAGCCGGCTTGTTTCACGAGTTTGAATCCAACGGCAAACTATGTTATCACTGAGAGAGAGAAAAGAGCACAAAAATGCACCGTTAACGGAAACAGCACTAACTGAACAGTGGCAACAGCGTCCTTTGTGTCCATAATCTTCTTTTAAAGTTTTCAGCGCATAAAACTGTGCAAACTGAGCGCTGCCTGCTTGTCAACATTTTCCGACTGAGGTGAATAGTGGAATCATTGGAATTTCACCACTTACACTGTGTGGCGAGTAATCGGACCACTGCTCACACTGCACGAGTCAATCTCTCGACGTGACGGTGAAAATCGCAAGGCAAAGGACATGAGCAGCAAGCCCACATGCAAACGCTGTTTCAGAACAGTACCAACTAAATTAGTTGAGTCGTGAGCCTGCGGACCGGTGTGTATGTACGGAAGCCTGTGTGTGTCAAAGAAAGAGCGAGCAAGAAAGCGCTTCTTTTAAGGATAGAATCGATACTGCGGGAAACGAGTATTAGTACAGTTTCAAATGTTCATTATCGATATTTTTTGCAACACTACATGGCACACATTTGGTAAAAGGATTGAGATCAGACATTAATTTCTCAATTCAATTCTGTTATCAGTCAATAAACAGGAGTACTTCTCCTGCGATCCTTCCTAATCAATGTAGGGTGCCTTTGTGTGTTGTTCGGGCTCATTACAGCCAATCTAAAATCAGACAGGACGACGGAGATAAAGAGTGCTTCACATTGACCTCGAGACAATAGATCAGCATTATCCATGCAGCTCCATCATCTCTGTGCCTGATGTGCGCAAAGTGGCCTTGAGCTCCTGCTGTGAATAGGTGGACAACCTCTGCAAACAATAGCAGGATACGAAGGAAGTGTGACCCCTGCAGACAGCAAGAAAAAAGACGCATGGAAGATGGGTGTTATGTTCATGAGTGACATACAACTGCCATGGAGTGAAGAGAGGAAGTGAAATCGAATAAAGGAAAGAGATAGGACAGATAAAAGAAGAGAGAAAGGAGAGAAGTATGACTGCCATGGGGTGGAGACCGCGAGAAACAGAGAGGTAAGGGATAAATAGATTTCAAAAGTCCAAGTCTGGTGTGCTTGAAGAATTCATGCATCATGTCTGTAAATCTCATTTAAGATGTTATCTTGTATCAGGGTTTTGCCTCATTCATCAAAATGGCCCATAGATGAAGGAACAAGATAAAACACAATTGCATTTCTTTTTATTCGTTTTAAAATCACAGGTTTACTATTTAACCAAAGTTTGATTAGTTGTTTGTGTATGCTAATTGATGACAGTGGATAAGTCCTAGCCGTGCACACAAGTGTCTGACGTTTGGCTGGTTGAAAACTGAATATATGCCATTTCTGGCTGTAGAAATGTGCTAACTATGAGAGAACTCAGTGTGGTTAAAACGATACCGAATTTTAGACGGCACTAACTAACAATCATGTACAGCTCAGCAGAAATGTCTGCATGAGTAAGTTGTATTACTCGTGTAAAGAGCTGCATTATTCTACACTTATTTATCTTCTGCTTGCATCTTACTGATACACAAAACAACCAAAGCGACATGGCACTTATGAAGAAATCCAACAGAAAACTGAGTTCTGAACGCCAACCAATTAACGCCGATCAAGACCAACTGCGGATCACCTCCCATTGCCTTCTGTTTTCACTTAAAAGTTGCATTCGAACACACCACAAAGACTACAGCTGACGGCTGGCACGCATGTACATTCTGTGCCTGTGTGAAAGGAATTAATTAGCAATACCAGAAAGCCACAGTAGTCTGTATTTGTAAAGAGAAAAAAAAGAAAACAGGTAAACCCAGTCTTGCGGACAAAAGCCTGTGTCCCAAATCGCATACAACTGCACTATACACAGGGCTCGATGGTGCAAGTATTTTATTCGCATTTGCGTCTAAAATAGACCAGTGCAAGCGAGATTAATCAAACCAAAAGTCTGCTCACTTAACTTGGACATTTCGTTCCACAGATGAGCAGAAGTTGAGAAATAATGAGCAGATAAGCAGAGGTTGAGAAATGAGACACTCTTTAATTCTTTTTCTTTCTTTTTTTCTCGCTAGTCTGAATCAGACACCTCTTTCTATTGCCAGCCTCCAATTCAACACTCTCAATCTGCGTTTATAAAGGCCAATTAGTGCCAACAGTGTGGCACACTGCAAAAACTCCAAAAAAACAACAACTATTGTTCATTGAAGGCAATCCGAAATGGAAAAGAATGGGAGCATAAGCTAAACACAGATGGATTCATCATCTTCTTCTTTGTCCTCACATTTTCATGCTGACAAAAGAGGTTAGAATGTTGGGAAGAAATAGCTAAGAAGCACTAGAAAATATTAGAATAAAAAGATCACTTTAATTCCAACTGAAAGAAGCACGATTGATGTGCGAGTGCAAATTTCTAGCTGATGTCGAACGATGGCACCAGCCTTTAATCAATTAATAAATAAGTTGAAGAAGAGTGCAGTGGTTAAGAAAAGGATAAAGAGAGCAGAGGAGAAAAGGTGAAAAACAAATTGCTCTTTCAACTAAAGTCTTTTTTTAACAAATACAAAAAGTAAAAAGTAGTAATGCCATCGCGAATCGGTCGACTAGGCTTTCAGTGTGATCATGTGGAGATGATGTACGCCACATTAGTAGTTTTTAAGAAGTAGGCCTATGTTATTCCATACTTTATTAATTACATGTACCCCATTTGCATG
>JAOUQW010000026.1:9686548-9702084 GCA_028565825.1 Olivaichthys viedmensis
ACACGATTGGCTGATTAGATAATTGCATGAATGAGAAGGTGTACAGGTGTTCCTAATAAAGTGTTCAGTGAGTGTATACAGAAGCCTCTCTTTTAGTCTTTTCATGTTCATGGCTTTGTTATAAAAGTTTATATAGAATAGCAAACATTCTGCACAGATTTCATTACCTCTTGCTGAGTTGTAGAGACCTGCAAAGGTCACCATGAGAAAGACAGTGCAGTATTTGCCAGCATTAAGGAGATGCACTGTGTTTCCACTGTCCCAGAAGTGCCTGAGACACTGAGCAAACCTCAGCCATGCAGGGAAGCATTGAATAAGACATGTGATTACTTTACTCTGCCTTTCCCAGTCCACACTCTCTGGAACACATACAGAGACATAAACAGAGAGAACACACACTGTGAAACTGTACTGCTCCTGTCCCCAGATCCAGCTCTGAATTTACAAACAGACAGTGAAAAAAACTGTGAATGTTACTCCATTTATTAGTTATTTTATTGAAGTAAGAACCTGGCTGGTAGGTGACTGAGGATTCATAACCTCCAGCATAATGCTAAGTATTTGATGTTGTTGTATCTTAATTGGTTATTTAGTAAATCAACACATGCAGAATGATGAATTGCAGTGGTGTGAAAATTTCTGCACCTCTAAACAGAGAGCTGCCATCCTGCAGATCTGCCCAGTTTATCTGAAAGGTGTAGAAGCACAGCAGGTCCCACAGGCCCAAGATAAGAGGACTCAGACTGTTGAGCTGGTCAGCTAGCCAGCAGTCTGCAAACCCAACAGGCCAGAGAGGTGCTGTCAGGACCTTCCACTGTGGATTAGCAAGAGGAGCAGTTATGTCACAGCAAGATACAATATACATCAGAAGTCAAGTGATTGGACATGGCTTCTCACTCACTCACACACACTCGCATGTGGAAGATTCTCCACAACGGGGAGATGTTACTCAAGTAGCTTTTGTGTGCATCATTGTTGAATGGGAGCAAACTCTTTCGACAAGGAACACATGTATGTTTGCACTTACATGTTACGTGTATATGAAGTATACATGATGCCAATAACATATTCTACGAGATTGCAAGCAATGTTTGATGCTGCTGCCATTGCAGTACGATGACGTCTGTTTTTTATTGATATTGGAAACATTAAATCAGTCAGTATAGCCTAACAATAAAAGCATTTGCATAGCTACTTACGTACGGTATGTCAGGTCTAAATCACTTTTTTGTGTGAACATAAAATGCTTTTTTGTCATTCAAGTGACTGCAATGATTTACAGCACTCATCAAATAAATGCCTCTGCAAATGCAAAGATAGTTTCTCATATTATATTAACAATAATAATCCTATAATAATAATAATAATAATAATAATAATAATAATAATCCTTATTTATATAGCACTTTTCATTTTAAGTCCCAAAATCCCAAAGTTATTTACATAGAAAAGATTAAACAAAGTATTCATGATGAAGCCCATTAATTACATCATCTACAATCATTAGTGAAATTGCTAGAAATCTATTCTAATTACTACAAATAATGAAAGATAATCACTTAAAATAAAAGAGCCAATAAGTTTTGAATAAGCCATGCTAAACAATAAGTTTTTACTCTGGATTTAAAACACCTATATCCAGAGTTTAGTGGCGATAAATAGAGAAAATCTCTTCCACCTGTTGAGCTGCGGGTGATTCTCAGGATTAACAGTAGGCCTGCCTCAGCCGAGCGAAGTGCTTGGGAAGTGCCAAACTGCTTTAGAAGACCAGCAAGATATGCCAAGGCTGAGACTAAACCATTTCTAAATCTCATAAGCAGGACTTTGAAGTCAATGAGGAACTTAATAGGTAGCCAGTGTGATTTTGATTAAGAAGGAGTAATATGGTCTGACTCTGTTTTCCTGGTAAGGACGCAATCTAGAAACAGAAATATTTAACTCTTCCACTACAACGTTGTTGTTTGAAGTAAAACAACTTCCACATTTGAACAAAGGAAGGCTTCAGTTATCTTGTTGAGAAATATTTAATTTAACCACCCCAATATTCAGTCCAGGCCTGCATACCTAAGACTGTGGAGATGGCCTAAGAGAAGTGATACTGTATGTCCTTGCTTTTTATGGAAGCAAAAAAGAGCCATAAAGATCTGAATTTTAAAAGCCAATTAATACTTAAGAATGAAATTTAAAACACCATTAAATTCATAGCATTGAAATATATTACTTTGAAAAACCACATATCTGCATAGATTTGGTTTGAATTAACCTCCTTGAAATTCAAAGTAATTTTATGTATACATACACATCATAGCACTGGCGTGAGATCTGGAATGTCATATCTCACCATCACAGCTAGGAGCCAGCGACGAGACCGAAAGTGACAAGTGGACATTGGGTTTAACAGCAAGAGCAGCAGCAGACTGTGAAAGAAAAGGGGGTGGAGCTGCTGTGGGATTGGCATGAGTGAAGGATGTAGACAGGCCAATACACTAACGCACCAACATACAGCCAGACATCCCGTCACCTACAGTGAATACATAAGATACATAAGAAACACAAGAAAAGGAACATACACAGCCTAGATTGCTTCTAGTAATCAGTGATGATGTTGGTGGTTATCATGATGACGGAAGTGACACTGATCCAATAATATTGAGCTCATCACCTCAAAAATGTGATGGTGTGATAGGTGATGTCGGGGATCCAGCTCAAAGATGAGGACATGATTGATACCAGATCTCCTCCAGCAATACATGCTTAATCCCATGAGTGACAGGAACTCAATCAGCAGAAAACTCCCTCTATAGATCTGTATCAGTGGCTTCAGATGCTCTTGGTGTGAGTCATTTGATGCTTGTACACAGCGGTGAGGATTATTCAGGGGTGAAAATGTAAAGGATGTGAGTGCTTTAAATCCCATATAGCAGTACAGAGTTATTTACGGGCAAAGAAAAGAATTAACACGGCCCTACTACTAACCTTTAAAGGCTATAAAAGTTAGCAGAGCTATAATGAGGCCACAGGTGACACCGATCCGAAAAGTTATCCACTGTCCAGCTGTCTTTGCATGAAAAAAAAATGCACAGTATTAGAGCCCAGGAGTGTTCATTTAACAATCTGTAAAAGGTTTATGAGTAAAACAGTTTTTTAGTCTCTAATTCAAATTACAGCCCTTGTAATTAACAAAGAGTAATACAAGCAAGGGCCCATTTTGGAAATAGTTTTTTTACAAATAGTTTTTGGAGCTTATCTAATACTAATTTATTTTTGATTTTAGGTGAATAAAGCACTTGTATCATCAGCTCAAAACATCTCATAGTTCTTACTTGTTCTATTCCCCTCGGTGGGACTTCAAGTCTTCTCATAGCTTTCTCCTCATTGCCACCCTCAAGCTGAACCATGAAGGTCTATTGAATTCAATTCATAGCAACCATGGGAAAATGCACATACAGTAAGTCCTCCTTTTATTAAAAGAACCATTTATACCAATCAATATATTCTCACCTCCAGTCTAAACATCATTTCCTCACAGCGACTTCTCTCTTTGTATGGAAACGAGGTGTCTAGTCTTTCAGCTCTCCACTGCAGGCCGAGCTCAGATTGAAATTTAGCATCATACTTTTTTGTAATCTTACAGAAACCTTTGTAGTTCAGTTCCTGTGGTCACAAAAATCATGGTTATACAGAGAAGTTTCAGTGATTCAGTCAAATTTCAACCAAACAGCTTCAGGAAGCCTAAAATCCAGACAGTTTCCATCGATATTACATCTACCTGGTAGCTTTGGAGAAAGGACAGACTCAGATATAGTTCCCCAACAGCCATTTTGAGTTTGCGTAGTTCCGTATTTTTCCTCTGTAGGTGCCTGTAGACCTCTGAGTGGACAGAGACACATCCACTTCCTCCCACTCCTGCTTCTGAACCATCCAAAGCGACAATCCCAAATGCAGCCAGCCTCCTGTTCGCTACTGATAGTTTCTCTGAGAAAAGGTAGACAGAATATGTTACAATTTAGTGATATCATTCACTTGTACAAAAATAAAAAAGGGAAGAAAATCCTAGGCTACCTGAATAGAAGAGGTTCACTTTCTTGAGCTCTTTGTCACATTTTTTAAAGAACTCCTCACACACTGGCCTTAAGTGCTTTTCATGACTGTGTTCTGCAAATAAAAGTATTATCAGTGAAATTTGATGTTAGAAAACAATGACACTGTAAATATTATCATTAGCCAGAACATGAACTTACCAGATATTCCACTCTCCTCCCTGATAAGCACTTAATTATGAAAGTTAATTAATCATTAATTTCTTCTACATTGTCTTTGGTATTGTGAGAATAGGTTTTGTGCAATAATAAATGCTATGAGGTTTTCTGTTACGCTGAGAATAATTTATGAGATTATAGCATTGTCTTACAGAAGGACTCTAAACCGTGCTTTGAAAGCTTTGTTAATTCTAGAGGACATGGCATAGCCTCTAATTTTAGTCAGCTGTGCAAAGAAAAAAGAAAAAGACGTATTATTAGAGACCATGTACGTCTTGTGTTTTGTGTTATATCATAACAATGTACTGCATAATAAAAGCAATACATTTTCACAGTTTTGTGAAAGGATGCATGCTTTTATTTTACTTACTATCATATAAGAAGTCCTGTCTGTGTTCCTTGGTAAGAATGGAATTTAACTCCTGAAAGAAATGGTGCCTTGATTGGTTATTTCCTTTGTTAAAGCAACCAAAAAATTAAAAGTCTGTTTTTAATTGATTACTGCAAGCCCAAAAGACATATGGAAATATATTGGACTTACCTCATAACGAATATACTGCTTCTTCCACTCTGGGGTCATGTGTGCAGTCAGATATTCTGAAAAGCCTATATGAGTTACTGGCATTTTAGCTATAAAACAATATTATTGTATATTTCAAGGTTAGTCTTAGTCTGTTATATGCTGCGCAGGTATGGAGCATAGAGAGAGAGAGACAGAGTGCAAGAGTGAGAAAGAGAGGAGAAGGAGGTGGCCACAAAGGCTGTTACAGTTCAAGAGCACAAAGAATTACTATTCTCATCTATAATTCACCGGGCCATATCAGCATTTAGACACCCATGGTCAACTAAATAGTGCACTCCATTATTCTGTAATCCCCCAGAAGAAATTTTATATTGTTCTTGAGTCAGGCTTTTGTTAAAGGTTTATACTTTTATGTAATGCTTTTTCTGTAAATCTTGACAATAAGTTGTAAAGCTCATTATGGACGTAGCCCTCTTTTAAATGCTGGAAAAAGTACAGCATATCAGTCCCATAATCTCTCATATGAGCCCTGCTGGTTCATCTTAAAGGTATATGACGCAGTTTCGACTTTGAATAGCCTCCTTAAAAGGACTGCTGAACAATTCCATGAAAAATTGTTTCTCTGACCTGCACTCCTTTTAGAAAATTTTTATTTTCAGCTACACTGTCAAATATTTACTGTAAATTTTATAAAACAATATAAAATACTATAAATTTACTGTAACCATTAGAGTAACTACTATATAGTATACTACTGCAAATAAACAGTAAACTTCTGCCAAAACCTCTTTGTGATTTACTGTACAATTTACAATACATTGTACTTTTAAATTACATTAGATTTGTATTTACATTGATGTTTATTACTGCAAATTTCTATATATTTTAAATGACAAGACTTGTACCAGCTTATACCCATATTTTTCTTTAATGTTAAATTCACAACAGGGAAAACAACAACATATGTGACCTAACAAAAAAGGCCACCCCCTTCAAATTTAACCATGTGTCTAGGCCAGGCACCTCAGGTCTTTTGGTAAAATACCTAGAATTTGAAAGGTCCATACAGAAAGATGTTTTCACATTCAACAATCCCTGTCTTAACTATCATTAAATATTTTAAAGTATTTTAAGTGTTTTACAGTATGGCGTTAATCCAGTTTCACTGTGAAATGAAATCTATGTGCTTAGTAATCACTGCCCTCCCTGTTTGTTTTATGTACTGATCACAAGCACATCTCATCTAACAAATGGAAAAAAGGAGGAGCAAAGCAAAGACTATTTGCTTCTAACACCAGTGCAAATGATTTGTGAGTAAAAATTGGGGCAGCTGTGAGCAGTTTGGAATCAGGGCACTCAGTCCCAACTGAGACGAGGCTCTTATGCTACAACCATAACCACATAGTGCGATTCACGTGAATATTAATCTTACATAGGATGTGATGCAGACATAGTATTTAAAAGTTGAGAGGAACTTGGAAGTTACTTTTTACAAGTTTATGTCTTTATCTTCTCAAGATTTTTTCTTCTGTCCTCTACCAACATAAGCACATGCATGGTGTGATTCATGTAAATAGCAACCTTACATAAAAGGTGATGCAGGACTCTTTGAGAATTTTTGTTGCACAGACTTTGATATTCGTAAGCCGATAAATCACATACATATTTCTCACATTCACTGTTACACACCCAGGGCAATGTCTAAAATGAAATGTTGGGTAGAAAAACAGATGAAAATGTTTTAATGTACTGCATGTACTCAACCCCAAAATGCCATTCAGCACTAACCTGAGTATAATCTGTGAGCTGCCCACCACTGCAGTGATGTTGCTTTTCATATTAGCTCATAAATTCAACATTGTTCCATACTGTATGAATAAAAGTCCAAAGGCAGTTTTGAAATCTTAGGCCACGTCTCACTGATAAAATATTACAAATATTTTTCACAACTCACCACTGTAAATTTAACATAAGGTGGAAAAAACGATGACTCATTCTTTTTCACAGAACTGCATGCATACAAAATTTTGAACATGAAATTATTGAACATATGGCAAAGTATTAATGCAGAGTGGGGTTTATCTGAGGACACACACTTTTATTTCTGCACATCCTATCAAACATCAATAAATCAATAAATAAAAAATGTGTTGCTTGAGGTTCAATAAGAAGGAGGAGGTAAAACACTCAAGTCTAAAACATTCAAGTGCTCACGGCCTTTTTTCAGTACTTAGGGGGGATGACCACAACCGGCTCCCCTCTTCTAGGCTTCCAAATTAGCACCTGGGCATTGTTGGCATTGGGTTTGACCAAGGCATTGGGTGGGATGGGTTCATTCTTAGCCAAGATCTCTGGCTGTTCCTGAGTGAGAGGCTCCAGCAGGCGGGCTCTCTGTCCCAGAGGCTTCTTTGGATCCACCTCAATAGCGAGCCGCATCCTCCACTGGATGGTCCTGAGCAGCACCATCTCGGCTGTGGCTTCGTTTACGGCCACCAGCCAGGTGGTGGAGCGCTGGTCCCTCCAGATGGAGCTCAGGAGAGGGGAGACACTAGTGGTGCTCGTGGGGACACTCCATGTCACGCTGGGGCTGAAGTTGTCGTTCATGCTCACAGTGAGCGTGGTGCTCCTCTTGGTGGGCCCTACAATGGTGTACATCTCAGTGGTGCAGCCATACCATGGGTAGTTCACCCCATCTGAATCACTGATGGCCTGAATGTGTCCATCTCTCAGCTCAGGAAGCTCCCAGCTCGATCTACAGAGGTGAGGGTTACGCAAGTTAGTGGAAGCTCTAAATGGGAACAATCAAAAACTCTCCATGAAGTCAAATTTCTCCAATTACACCAATTGTTCCTATCCTCATTTTGTTTGATTAGCTTTCCTTATACAAATTTGTAGGAGCTAGTGCCTAAAAAAACAGACTTAATCAAATATATTGTCCCATATGATGTAAAAATATAATAATAGTAGACTCCTTAAATAGGTGGACCCTTTTGCATAAATGAACTACTGGAATACTTGGACAAAAGGTCATCTATTTTGGAAGTCTGTCGTATTATGAAGGAAAAGAAAAATGACTGCATTTGGCAGAAACAAAAGCAAGGATATTTCCTTCAATATAGATGCTAAAAAAGACACACGTTTTTGTCCTACTTAGGGTGTGTTAAATCTTTCTGCCATTAAAGAAACAATCCCTGGAAATTGGAGCATAAACATCACTAACATCCTGAGTAACCGTTCTTGTTAAAACGTCATGCTGCCTAAAGCCAATAGAGTATTGTCTAAAACAGGGCCACATTTATGTAAAACTCATTAAGTATTCAGCCCTTTAAAAAAAAAAACATAATTTAATATAATTTGAAATTTGAGTTCATCGTTTTGATCTGTCTCCATTAAATTAATTCCAAATGCCCCCTCTTTTGGAACGTAAGATATGATTAATAGGGCTACAGCTGTATTTAGGTATAAGATAAATAAATTGCTTACTATTATAATGCAATCTTAATACATACATTCCTTCCTCTCCATAGTAATTGAAGAAATCCATTTGGTTGCATGCCTGGATCCAGCCCACGGTCCAGATTTCTTTACAGACCACTGGTGGCACCTGCACCCGGGCAGCAGCTCTAAAGTAGGGTGTACGGTACCTCAGTACCACATTGGACGACTCATCAATGACAGTAGGATTAGAATCAATAGAGGTGTTCAGTTCAATGACTCTGATGTTTTCGTAAAAATTCGCACTCAGGCCTGCACTCTGCATGCACCCCATGCTGGTGACGGTCCACTCTATTAGCACTCATCAGTCTTAAAGAAGCAGCAATCACATTATTAGGAATACATATTTTCAGTTATAGTCTTGATACTCTTTGCAATGCCAATAGCATTATATGGCAGGTGTTTATGCACCATGTACCAAGAAGAGCACAAAGGTAGATCAACAGGTTTTGTTATGTGCTACACACTTATTGACTACAATTCATTAATATGGATTAATGACTAGTTTAGCAATGTCGTGGTTAACACCATGTCCATGTTTACACACTGGCTCCAAAAGGCAGTGATGATAAGTTCCAAGGACCTAAAAGAAAGCCTAAAGAGGCTTATTAAAAACTAGTAACTTCACGTGCTCCATTAACCTACATTCTCGATAAAATTACAACTATAACAATATCGTTCAAACGTTCAAAGGAGGACCGACAGTGTCACCTCACATGTGCATCTAGTAAATAATAAATAATAACAAACGTGCAAAAGTCCCAGTAACACCTGCTACACAGCGTCCACAAATATAACATAAGGAGCAGTTACACTAATAGCAGTGGCACCAGTCTGCTGCTGTGGTCAACAAGGCGCTGAATTCCGCTGCTCTCCACATTAATAATCTCCATATCGGGATGGCGAGGAGAAAATCTGAATAAAATCTCCATCCACTCAGTTCGGTTCGAGCTCGACATCAGCGCTGTAAGTTAAAGTGACAGTTTCTGAAGTGGCATTGAATAGATGTTCTGCTGCTTCCCAGAGCATGTCTAAGGGCTTTAAACTGCAGGTCGCGCGACTTTATTTCGCACTTGTGCTATTAAAGGCTCGGCAGGTTCCCTGGCGTGTAACGAAACCCTTCAGCTGTCGGGCTTTTTCCTCTCTCTCTCTCTCTCTCTCTCTTTCTCTCTCTCTCAAGCGGCTTAGAATTAGACTTCCCTTCTGCAGGCCCTCTGCATCCTGGGTAATGTAGTTCTACAGACAGTGAATGATGGAATGGTATTCATTATACTGTAAATGATATAGTCTTATAGATGTGACAATAGCGTGAACCAGTTACATACTTTTAAGTTTTTCACTATTAAAAAAAGAAAAGAATAAAAAAGGAAACAACCAACCAACCAACCAAGTAAATAAATAAATACATTTGAGTGCAACTGTTTGTATCCCATATGTTTTCTGGATGAAAAAAACAAACATTTTACAATTTCCTGCAACGACACAACAATCCAAAGCACAAAGCAAAAAAATAAAATAATAAAAAGTCTGAAAAAGAACCAAAGAAAGAAGCCAACGTTTTGCCTCTCGGTATCCAGACCTGATTTGAAAAAGACACTGTATGACAGTTATAGCACATATCTCAGGAAAAATGGACGAAGATTGGCCAAGCAGTCCGGCTGAGTTAGAACAGAGATGTAATAAATTAATATTTGTGAGGAATACACTATTTGGGCATTTTTGGTATTTGTGATAATGAAGAAACATCTGTGAAACCAAACACACACACACACACACACTAAAGGTCTTGTTAGTATAAAATAAATTTCCTAGTCTTCTTTATTTTGTCCCAAGGGTGTGCAAACTTTTGCACTCAACTGTAGATAGGGAAAGGGACAATATATAGCTGTGGATTTTTTTTTTTTTTTTAATGCAGCTTATTTGTTATTCACTTATGTTAGGACTATTTAAAACTTTTTGTGTCTAGTCTTGACAACTTTTAATATAATAATAATTCAATAATAACTTTTAACCTTTAATATTACCATACACTCTTAGAAAAAGGGGGTTCCTACAGGGTTCTTTGGATAGTTAAGGGTTCTTAGCTAAGGGTTCTTTATTTACTTGGAACCATCTCTGTTAGAGAAACACTCTGTTGCAGGGTTCTAAATATAACCTTTAATGGTTCCCCCAGAGGGACACACTGAATTACAGATTTAACATTTAACATGTATGTTGATTTGGGGCTATTATATTCTGTAGTAATAAAAGCATAATAAAAGTAATATAAGCATAAAAATGTTATGAGTTAATTACAATTCAATTATCGACATTTTCGTTACATTTTGTGTAATAAGCACTTGTATCATCCCATATACAAGTACATAGAACTGTCTTAGAATAAGCTGAAACATGCTGTCCCACTTTTTTTGTTTTAAAAAGTGCGACAATGTAAAAACGACTGAATTAAAAAGACAATTAAAACATAAATTCACTGATTTAACACTTAGTCTATTGCGTGAGCGTGTCACACATACAATTTATTTACAATTAAAAAGCACCGTCATTTCTGACAAGTGTATAGTGTTTAGCCTTAAGGCAAAAGTTATGCCAACCGTATGCCATTCAACCCTGGAATGTTTGATCCGACTCCCTCTGTGACATCACAGCTCCGACTCCCTCTGTGACATCACAGCTCCGACTCCCTCTGTGACATCACAGCCATGACGTCACGACGTGACTTTGATCACAGGGTGTCACCCCGAGGGCTTAGTACTAGCGATCGTGAAATAAACACGAGCTCATTCGCCCCCACGTCGCGCGGGTTTACCCTTGGTATTAATCAGATTGCGTTAAAGAAAGAAAAAAAAAAGAGAGAAAAAAATCAAAAAATCTTGAGTTTGTTGAATGTGGTAACAAAAAAAACGTCGGAGTCTTGCTTGCGTTTGGATAACTAACCAAAGAAAATCTCTGGGAAATGAATTTACACACCTGTGCTGATACCTGCGAGGTGTCTTTTCATTTTTCACGGGGAAAAGCAAGAACGGCGTACACTGTCGCCCATTTAAAACCAAACAAACAAACAAAACAAACAAAACAAACAACACCTTGCGTTTCCTGACGGCGCCGTGTGAAACCGCGATGCGAGTGCACTTCATGAAGCCACTCAGTCGGCGTGTCTATTTATAGGCCAACTGGAATAGACCTCGCAGGAGTTACACCAGGGCAACACGCGATCTGGGCATGGACGTGGCGGACCGGTTACTCGGCCACTCCGCGCACAACAATCCGACGCCCAAATAAGACAAACGCTGGACTCTGCGGTTCAACCCTGGCTTCGGAGATCAAGATGCCCACGAGCCAAACTAGATCTCGGGCGCGAGACCGGAACAACGTGCTGAACAGAGCCGAGTTCATGTCCCTCCAGCAGCCACCGAGGAGCAGCGGCAATGCCGACGCTCGTGCGCGGAGGCCGTCGCACAAAGCGCCGCAGTATGCCCACGCGAGCGGCGGGGAGAGCGTGCAGCAGGAGCCGGGAGACGGCAGCAAGGACAAAAGAGAGCTCCCGGAGGAGGACTGCATGCAGCTCAACCCGTCCTTCAAGGGCATCGCGATGAACTCTCTCCTGGCCATAGATATATGCCTGTCGAAGCGACTTGGCGTGTGCGCGCACGCGACATCGTCGTGGGGGAACGCGCGCGCCATGGTCAAGCTGCTCGCGCTCACCGGCCACGGCATCCCGTGGATTATCGGCACGCTCGTGTGCATCACCAGGAGCAATACACTAGCCGGTCAGGAGGTTTTGGTCAATTTGCTGCTTGGTACGTTTGCAAAACAAGCACGCACACACACACACACACACACACACACACACACACACACGCGCACACACACACACACACGCGCGCACACACACACACACACGCACACACACACACACACGACAGTGTTGAACGAACACCCGCAGGCTTTATCTGTGGCCGGCTGGATGAGTCGATTAAAACCATCGGGTGAATTTAACACTGGGGATTTTTTTCTTCTTAAGTGAACAGTATATATATATATATTTTTTTTTTTTTTTACTTAATTTAACATGGAGCTATTAGGCTATTAGGCTATTAGACATCTAATAAACTGTTGCCCACTGCTGATGGATGATTCACAAATGAATCGATTCGACACGAGCCACTCTTTAAAGTGAGCCGAGTCGATTCCCAAGCACGATTGAACACACAGGTTGAAGCACAATCTCCTGCTCCCGTGTCTTCCGTGCGTTTCCCGAGTCTAAACGTTTGACGAAAATCTCCGTCGTTTGAATTACATTTTTTTTTTTTTTTTTTTTTTTTAGAATATAAACGTCTTTGGTTTCCCCAAACGCAAATTTCTGGACGTCCACCCGGAGTGCTGAATCAAACGGATCAAAAATCTTACCGCGTTCGATTCACTCGAAGGCAAACAGAGCGAAAGAATCAGTCAAGTGAGTCGTAATGCACATCCCGATTATGCAGAAATATTATATATCAAGTACAGCCAGGAATAGGCCAACAGAAGTTCATATTGGAGCATATTAAATTATACAGTTTTTTTTTTTTTTTACCTGCAGCAGAAATCCAATAAAATGACCAGTAACTAAGCATTAGGCCTATTGGAGATCAATGACATTGAATAAGGATGTGCTTGTGTTGTATCAGTATGTGATAGAATGCATCATAGTCAAAGAAAATGCTCAATACGTGTTTTAATAGCATGCTCACAGAGGAGGGGTTTTTTCTGCCGTTGAGGATGCGGTTAGGTTTGTAGGTCAGTGGATAAGGGAATACAGGAGGGAGACAGATCCACGTGACTCTCTCCTTGGTTTACTGCAATGGTTTGTCAGTTAACAAATCATCTACAGTCTAGAACTTTACCTAGTTTAATTTCTTTGTAATGTTTGACATTTTATTTCCCTCATAATTGCGTAATTTCATTGTATTTATTTCTTCCCCCCCCTTCAATCTTAATTTTTCATGTCACAATTAGGCTCCCATGTCCCATTCGGGCTGTCTCCACATGTAATAATGAATATGTAGCAAACCTCTTCTTTCATTTCCAGCTCTCTTACTGGATGTGATGACTGTGGCGGGCATGCAGAAGTTGGTGAAACGCAAAGGACCCTGGGAGATGTCACCCAGTTTCCTTGACTACCTGGCCATGGACATCTATTCCTTCCCAGCAGCCCATGCGAGCCGAGCAGTCATGGTGTCCAAGTTCTTGTTGGCACACTTGGTGCTTGCAGTTCCCCTGCGCATTCTGCTTGTTCTGTGGGCTATGCTGGTGGGTACATCGCGCATACTGCTGGGTCGCCATCACCTTACAGACGTGGGATGTGGCTTCGCTTTAGGATTTCTCCAGTACAGTCTAGTGGAGATGGTGTGGTTGTCTTCCGGCACATGTCAGGCTCTAATCTCTATTGGGACACTTAACTGGAGCCCCCTCTATTGATCAGTGCGTGATACCTGCAGCCTCTGAAACTTTTTATCAGGCTAAAATCTGTCGGCCCAGTGCCCATACTGCAGAGTTATAGTGCAAATGCATCTGCACATATTTGGAGAGAATCTAAAGTAGTTTTAAAGCCTGAATTAAACATCTTTCCATCTCTGTAAAGCTATTTAAGCCTGACATAAGGGAAGCAGTTGGGATGCACACAGGCTGGAGATCTGATGTAAACATAACAATGTCCATGCAAAGAATTCTACTGTTATGCATGGTTATAAGGAAAAAAAAAAACATCTGTGTGCAATGGATAAGCTGATTTGCTTTGCATTTGTTTTACGTTGTTCTGAGTGAGAGAATGTTTGCTCAGGGATTTTTGCAACAGCAATATAATGTGTCATATAAAATCTCTGTTTTATTAGAAATTGGATATCCTTTGAAAACGAACCTCCAGAAATTGGAATAATAAAAAAAAAGCTTGCTGTCAGAAAGTCTACAGTGTTGTATATATGCATGTATGTACACATATAACTGTACAAGACACATCAATCAGGGTAAATCAACTCATTACTGAAGCTGTTGTTACATATCTGCAAGACTTATGATTTGTGATATTGACTGTAGTGTGTTTGCGTGTAGAGAAATAGAGAGAGAGAGAGAGAGAGAGATTGCCTTTATATTGTTTACTTATTAAACTAAAGAATGTAGGAATGTTTGACAAAAAATCTGAATCCAGAAAAGTATTTTAGGTAGAGAATAAATCCATTATTGCAGTATTTCAACAATTACAGATCCAGTGTCTTTTTGAATAAAGTGAGGTATGCAACCATCAGGTATGCCGTAATGTCATCATTTGCTGTCATTTTAGGGGCTCCAAGCTTATAATTAGGACAAAAACATTTAAATAGCGCAAACATTTACTTAAAATGTATAACCAGAGCAATTGTCAGTGATGCCAAAATGTAAGCCTGTTCTACGTCACCTCTGACTTCTTTACAACTCAAGTCTTATTGTTGTGTCCTAATTATATTCAGGTAATACAAAACTTTGTCATGTGCATTGAAAACATTGAAAGGCAGAAAAAGATTATCTCCCGTGGTCAGGAGCAAGTCGCTGACTGGTGTAGTGGTGCTGAGGATTTCACAGCTGTCTTTGTCACTCCGTTTCCCCTCGCCCTATAGTGGTTATCAGATATCACTAGTGGAGCTGAACTCTGACTCAGCAGGCTATAAATACAAGGTCTCACTCCATGTTTTCTTCAAACAGTACACCACTGGCCAGGGACTCACTGAGCAGTGTTCAATATGCTGTTATAGGTACAAAGTAGTATCACTAGATAATGAGGGTTTGGGAGGGGGTCTGACCCCCTTTATTAAGATTTTAACCCCCCAAAAGAAAGTAAAGACAAAGGTTGGTGAGGTAAAAATGACATGTACTAAATAATTTCAGTAGTAAAAACGAATATAGTTTCTCCAGCCGTGGAAAAACACACGTTAACTCTACTTTTAAACACCCCTACAACGGGCCATACCATTTCTTAACTGTCCACAATGCCTCAAGCTTGACACCTTCACTACACATGCATAAACTATGAATAGAAAACGTAGGTCCCAAGAACCCAGGCAAAAAAACCCAAAACATATTCTATTCAATGAAACTCCTTACGTCCGAAACCACATCCTATTCACTATATAGTGCACTAGTTAGAGTGTTTTGCCATTTTATAGTCATGTCCATCAGGACCAAAACCTCACGCCACAAGAACAGTTTCTTTCCGACTGCAGCTGGCCTCATCAACAAGGCCCGGG
>JAOUQW010000026.1:9704303-9727703 GCA_028565825.1 Olivaichthys viedmensis
AAGTGGTGTGGCAACTACCAATGGGAGAGAGGCATGGTGGTACACTTCTTTTTATCCTCCTACAGTGAAACATTATCTGTGTTTTTTGGTTACAGATATTCGTTTCTAGTTGCAGCTCCTGAACCAGCCAATGAGAGACTCGGTGCTGCTCTCGTCTTGAAGTGTTTGATTGCCCTTATACAGCGGCTGGTGTTTTCACTGCACATGGATGGCATTTGCATGAGCATCGATCACAAAGAGCAAACATTTTTGACTCGTTCTGACAATAAAAACAGCAATGCACTGCACAGATGCAATTTAAACACAGGCGATTTCCCTCCAGGATGTTAATTTCTAGTGGGAAGCCATCTGGTTTTTGGGCGAATGGGTGGTATTGCATACGTTCTGTGGCTAGCTATGTAGTTTGTGTGGCCATATCACGCTAGCCAGACGCTACCCGGGAAACCATGGCAACCGGCAGTAGCTTGCCGAGCAGAGCATTTTGAGCGAGGTGAGAAGTCTCTGCTGGTGTGCACGCAGCAGGGTAACTCTGTGAACTGACAAAGCTTGGAAGTGTGAGCCAGTAGAAAACTCTGATCTACTGATCAGAAGTGTGAGCTCTGATCTCTTTCTGAAAAGAAAAAAAAACACATTGAGGAACTGGTAATTGTTAAGTAGTGCTTATATCTCATTTTGTCACGCAATATTCATTTCTGCAACATGGTCCTGTAGAAACGACATTTCATTTCAATGTACACGAGGTACATGGATAAATGACAATAAAAACCTACTTGAACTTCTGCCCAGCCGCTCCCACCTGCAGGAAAGCAAAAACGTCCTGCAGGATTCCAGTCCCGTAGCACACCTCTAGTTACATAATCAACGTAGCTCAGTGAAAACACGGTTTCCGCCTGATCTTACATGCATACCACAAAAGCACAAGTAATTGCTTTTTACTTTATTATGTCAGTATTGGACCATTGGATAAAACTCCATAAGAACAGCTTTAGTAAGACCTTCTCTCATGTCTCTCATCACAAGACCTTTATTGTTGGAGTTAACGATTGTAGTATTAAATTCACATTATACAGTCGTGTATTTTAAACATTTAACTGTCCCAACAACTGAGACTTTTCTTTTCCGTATTCTCAACACAGTGAAACATGTTGAAATTATTGCCCTTGTTAATCACACACACACTAAAGATGTGGTTAAAAAAAAAAAAAAACACTGTATACTTTTATTTAATGAGTTGAATCTGGTGTCACTGAGCAGGAATATGACCAAGCTGTGCTGGACTCGGCCCTTCAGGACTGGAGTTGGGCACTTTAGCTGTAACATAGAAAAGTGGTGTGTTTTCACCTGGGTTTCATCTATGTACTTCCTCACACTCAAAATAAAATACTGTTTGTTCTGTTATCTATTAGTGTGTTTTTTGGGGAGTTCATTTTTTCTTGCGTCAGCAATATATGAACGAGACATTGCTTCCATGTGTGCTACTTTCCTTTGCAGGGGCTGCAGGTCAGAATAAACAGCATGTTGTAACTAAGAACACAGCCAAACTGGACAGAGAAACGGAGGAGCTCCATCATGAGAGAGTAACTCGGGAGGTGGGCAAAGTCATACAGCAAGGCCGGCAAAATAAGGGCCTCACCCAGAAGGACCTGGCCACAGTAAGTACTGATGTAGAATATTACGTCTTTAAGGAAGCAGTTCAGTAACAGATGACTGCTTTTTTGGGTCATGAGTTAATCATTGTTTAAGATATAGTTTGAAGTTTACAGCTAGTAGTTCATGATATGGGTGACATGAATATCGATGTGTTTTCTTTAGAAAATTAATGAGAAGCCGCAGGTAATTGGAGACTATGAATCTGGGAAGGCCATCCCCAATAATCAAGTGATTGGAAAAATTGAGAGAGCTATTGGTGAGATTTCATCTTTTTTATTGTTTTTTTGAAAATCTATGTTTTTAAGAAGCCGCCGTTGGGATGACATCTGTCATGTGTCCAATAATTGTCCACTGTTTTGTGGTGAATTGCAGGAGTTAAACTGCGTGGACAGGAGATTGGGCTGCCCCTCGAAGCAGTGCTCAAGAAATGAACAAAAAATCCTCGAAATCCACCACTTAGCATTCACAATCCCTCTCACTATTCTGGCCTTACAGTCAGTCTCCACATGCTGCTGCTTCATAAATTCCCTTTAAAATAAGAATAAGACTGCTTATTTCAGTGGTGGACCAAATGTCATTTAATTGACAATATAAGAATTTGCTTACATAGTTTTATGACACTTAAGAACACTGCTTTTTTTATTTTTATTTCATTTTAAACATTTGGACAGAACTGAACTGTCTCTCGTGCTCTGTACATTTTCATAATTTTATGATTGCGTTGAAGTTTAAATAAATTCTTTCCATTTGACTTAATCCTCGTTGTCTTAATCCCCAAGTGTCAATTTGTTTTTACATTTGACTACGGTTGAATTAAAACAGTGCAATAAATTACTCAATGTTAATTTTGAAACTAATGAAATTGTTTGTATTTAAAATACGGTGGGAAAAAATCTTTATGTAATTAGTAAACCTGGCATGGAGGGCAATACATCCCCCCTCCCCTTTTTATTTTCTTTTCTTTTATTTTCTCTAATAAGACCTGCTGCCTTTACTAATCAAGACACTTTTGCAATGTTGATGGATCTGAATAATTGGAAAAGCTTTCTTTTCAGGAAATTGATTTATTTCACATATGATAAAAAATTTGATTAAAAAAAAAATAAAAAAAAATAATCCTAATAGTTTGTAGTTTGGCCTTCACGCTTGCATTTGGCCTATTTTGCATTTCAATGAATGTGTTTTAGCAGCAAGTTCACGACACTGGATTGACGCCGAGTGGAAAATATTTCCCCGGAACGGTAAATCGGGCTCGATATTTCCGACGGACCCACATTGAGGAGGACGCTGTTGCCCCAGGCAGCGCTCGGCGTTGCTTAGCAGCTTTATCAGCGCTTAACGGGCTTGAACTTTTCCAGACAGAGACTTGTATAAAGCCGTTCTCCTGAAAGTTCTCCTGGAAGTTCTCCTAGAAGTTCTCGTGGAAGCGCTTGTTCTTCAGGATGCAGGGACGCTGTAGAAGAGACCGTCGGACCTGATGGCAGAAAGACGTCCTCTAGCCGAGAAGGCCATGTCGGAGGGTTTCGCGCGGCTCCGCTACACAGACACGTCGCTGCTCATCTGGCACAAGCAGCAGCTGGAGCTGGAGGAAACGCCGACCAACTACCTGAGCCGCAGCCGCAGCGCCTGGTACAGCCGGAACGGCAACCAGGCCGTGGTGGTGCGGGACAAAGGCGCGCTGCACGAGCCTGAACGCGGCTCCCGCATTTGTTCCGTTATGTAGCAGTATTACTGATCACGGCACTAAAATGATCCTGATTTACAGCGCGAGCATCTGCTGCTCCTTTGTGAAATGAGGATTGATGGTCGACTCGGACTTTCAGACAGACAGACGTGAGCCAGCGCTTGATGGACAGCTCAGAGGGACAGCTAGGTCCCGCCCACCCCCAAGAGCTCTAGTGTTTAGCAAAAATATTCAGCCCATGACACAAAAAGCCCCCCAATAAAAAGCCCCCCCAACACAGGAGAATAAAAGTAACTAGTGAGTGAACAGACACCATCGTGAGTTTGTTTTTCTTTTCTTGAGATTTATTTACAAAAAAAACAAACAAACAAAAAAAAAAAAAACAAGGAGGGGGGGGGGGGGTACAGTCCAAATTTGGAATTGGTTTAGTTTATCCATCAGTCAGTTTCTGCCTACGTCTGCTTTAAACCTGCACTTAATATTCAGCTCTACTAATAGTGATGGTTTTACTTTTAAAGAGTGGCATTTTTACATGTTATAAACAGTTAAAAAAAAAAAAGGTTTAAGAAATGTACTGTAAATCAACATGCAATACACAAAAGGTTTTCACTCTCATAAAAAAAGAACTAAAATAGAACCTATTTATACCCAAGTGTCAACTAATAAGTAATGAATATAGATGTACATATGTAATCATATAACTTATATATTTATATTTGAGTCTTTTTTTTTTTTTACGTTTGTTGACATCATAAAAAAAACAAAAAACTTTTTGTTTTGCTTTCCCCTCCCCCTCTTATGTTTAGTGGAAGTGGAAGGGATAAGACATGATCTGTGGCATGATCTGACAGTCTCGCAAAGAGAAAATGTTAAACACAGAACAAGCCAGTCGCAATCATGGGAGAAAAAGTCACACACTCAGAACACTCCACTACTGAGGAACCCCCCCCAAAAAAAAAAAAAAAAACTAATAAAACTCACTTTACAAGTCTTGATATCTGTGTTTCAACCTCATCTGAGCTACAAAAGGAAAATAAAAACATGGATCACTCCTGGCATAAAGGTTTCAACTCAATTCTTCAGTTAAGAGCACTACACTTAAGGCAATGAGTGCATATCCACTGTTTTGAGGACACAAGGCAGGGTTCAAGCCTTTAAAATGAATGTAACACTACCCTTATGTTGATATGGGTTACATCACTGCTTCTGCAAAAAAATAAAATAAAAATTGTTTCTGTTGTAGGAGTTTAGCAGTCACTTAGTTCAAGCATGTGGCAAGAAAATATACCAGCAACTTCTGTGAAGCATTGAAGTACTACTCAAAGCATTTAATACAGTATTCCAAAAAAGATGGTCATTAAAAAAAAGTTATTAATAAAATAGAGAAAATACATTAGTTGTAATACTTTGGAAACAACTAAACATAACCTTCCTGCTGAAGTTAACACCGAGTACTGCTGTTTGTCTTTACAGGAGAACAAGACAAGGGTCATCTTTAGTTCAGGGACACAGCCATGAGGATTGGACTACTGGCAGTCAACATGACACCAAAGCGTTGAGAGAGTTTGCCAAAAGAGGAACAGTACATATTAGACTGTTTAATATGGTCGTTTCACTGGGATCTTAGTTCGACTCAGATTATGCTTCTATAATAAATAAGACAATTTTAGTCACCACCGTCATTGATTGTCCAGTGATTGACAAAGATGAAGGATTTCAGAAGATGTAGAAAAAAAAACCCCACTGGGTTATATTTCATTATTGAAATATATAAGGAAGGGGGGGGGGAGGGGGAAGGTTGAGTATGCCAAAGGGCAAATAATGTATAAAAACAAACCCATTATTCAGAATGTATAATGTAGTGAGAAAAAAAAGAAGAAAAATTATACATCAAATACTGAATGAGAGAACCACCATGAGAGAAGGAAATGACTGCGCTGACGCAACCGAAACTACTGTGGACACACAGGCCGCTTAAAGTACAGGCTTCAAATTGATACTGACATCTAGGGAGAGAACAGCATGTGTGGCCCAGAGCATCACCTGTTCAGTCAATGATGCACCAATTTTCAAAACAGGAGTTCCTCTGCTTTCTTGATACCGCTGTAATTCTTGACAAACCGAGAGTTGAAACATACCAGATGAAAAATAAATAGGTTTTCTTTAAAAGCTGTAACAATAAGTATTTATCATCACCTGCAAAAGAAACGTGGAATGAGTTGAGACGTCATGCGAACATGACCACCACACCGGAAATAGAGAAAAGTTAGTTGCTTGCTCCTTCATACTTTCATACTTGATGAAGCTACTCATTTACTGATACACGGCCAAGCGTTTTGTCAGTCCACTAAATATGCGTTTGCCATTGGGCTCTTCTGAGCAAGCACCCGGGGGAAACAAAC
This sequence comes from Olivaichthys viedmensis, assembly GCA_028565825.1. Classification (NCBI taxonomy): domain Eukaryota; kingdom Metazoa; phylum Chordata; class Actinopteri; order Siluriformes; family Diplomystidae; genus Olivaichthys; species Olivaichthys viedmensis. The sequence goes on from JAOUQW010000026.1 coordinate 9,710,040, forward strand.
AACTCATCAAAATCGCCACAACTAACATGTTCGCAGAAAAATAACTTTTCTGGTGATACCAGGTGTTTCCCTTTGAGGGCTGGAGGAATAAAAACCTCGCCACTGTTCCACTGTCAGCCATCTTTTCCGTACACGTCTTTATCCGAGCCAAGGGCGTTCTACAACAGGTTATTTTAAAATCTCCTCTGTCTTTAGCTTCTAACTCTGTATGTAACAGGTCTTCGGGTGAAACTTTATCATGACAGCAAACACTACTCATTAGAAAAATGGAGAAGGCTGAAGTACACGAGGTCGAGAGCTCAGTCTGAGTCGCTGCTTTCGGAGCTGGAGCCGCTGCTGCTGCTGCTGCCCGAGTCGGAAGAACTGCTGCTGCCACTCAGCCGAGACGGCCCGCCCCCTGGCGCTGAGCCCACCTTCTCTGCTGGGTACAAGAGGCGGAAATAAGAGCAAGGCAGAAGACAATGGACAGAGAACAACTCGGAAAGCAAATATGCCAAATTTTATACTCATTGATGTCCTTAGATCTTTAAATTGGATGATGTTATGGCCCTCAGTAGGCACACATAGCCCTGCTCCCTTAGCCACCAATGTGCTCGTGTGTTAAGATAGAAATAAAGGCATGCGCACAGAGCAAAGCATTAATCATGACGGAATAGAACCAACAGAATGGCACCCTCCAAGCAGCCAGTCAAACTGAGGCAGTGCAAGTTGCTTCTAGCTTTTGATCTAATCTGTCTAATCTCACTATCCCTTCAGGAATAGGACTCGGTAGCTAGTCCGAAAGTGGCACACTATGGCCTTCGAGTTAGCATAACACAAACCCAGTTATAGAGAAATTATTTAGAGAAAGGAATATTGTTAAAAAGAATACTGTTAAAAAGCAAATCCCTGTCTGTCCTCTTCGCACACTGCCACACAGGTACCTTTTTTGGGCGGTTTCTTGTTGTTGTTCAGTTGTCCGCTCACGTCCTGCAGCCTCTTTTCTAACTCTTTCTTCTTTTCCTGAACCAGTTCCTCTTTAGTCTTGGCACTCTTTTTCCCAGTGCCCGCTGCAGGAGACACACAGCGGCGACCAGTGAGTCCTCAGCCTCGCACCCCGCCGCCGTGGCAACAAGCAGCAAAAAGCACTTCGCTACACTGAAACTGATTCATCTACTGCAGTGCATCTAATCTCTACAGCATCAATGAGCTAATGCATACTGCTACTTTAACTATACTGTAGTGTAGTGATTATGAACCAGGGGTGGACAAATCAGTGGCCCAGGCGTTTTACTTGTGATTGAATGTCAGACAAATGACTCAGGAGGCTGCCGATATGACGGTGTCATTCTCCCGGTCGTCAATCAGAGAAAAACAAAACAAAACAACGCTTCCCCTGTTGGCTTTGGCTGCCATTTCATACACAGACAGGAATGATGGCTCAATGGCGTCTTCTTGAACATAACATGCTCCAGTTGGTTAATATGTCTTGGTGTGGTGGCACATCTCGTTGCCTGCTATTCGTTTCCTGAATCCCGCCACCTGCTGCACTACAGACATCAACTGAAGACGCATCCTGGCTGTTGCTAAAAATTATTTTCATTAGTCGGATAGGGATGTACCAATCACACTTTTCCCCCCATTTTCAATATCATACCATTATCAGAGCTGAATATCGTCCAATACTGACATCCTCACAGGTGTGTCCTGTGTTCACGTGCATGATTCGTGTCGTGTTAATCAACATAACACACGTTCATGGCAACAAGTCAGTGGATCGGCTCGAAAAATATGTCAAGTCTGATCCGATACCGGCCTGTTTGGTATCGGATCACTACATCCCTATTGTTGGATAAATTATATTAACACCAGTTTGAATCAACGCACTTTAACTAACTCATCATACATTCATTTAGGTCAAATTCCATTTCGTACCATTTTTTAGCCTAGCTAACATAAGGTTTAAGGCCCTTGCTCTCAAGTTACGGATATTGTTCGTACAAATAAAAAGGAACAAACATGCCTTTATCCGTAACGTAAGTCGGCTAAATACGCTGTCATGTCTTCTACATTTGAGTGCGATATTAACTGGAGCTGTCTCGGCGAACAAAACAAGCCTGGGCAAGTACATTGGACTATTCACTTGCTGGCTGGCTAATGAATTTAGGATTTGTCCACCCCTGAAAACAACAGGCCACCGATAATAATAACTCTAATAATTAATAGCCAAGAGCTTTGTTAAATTTTTTCCGGAGGAAACATTTACTAATCACTGATGACGCAAATGTAAATCTTTGATGGTTTGTACACAGGCAAAGTATTAATCTGAGTGAGGAGTGGAGAGGTGATCTACCAAACAGTCATGCAACACAGCCGAGAAAGGAAGTGCTCCCATCAGAGAAAGAATATCGCAGGCCAATTCAGCATTCAGAGCAGGTCAGCAGAGAAAGCTGAGCTCAGAGAGGAAGACAAACCTCCACAGAAACATCACACATGGCGGGGGGCAGGACTTACGTAAAGGTTTGCGCTGCTTCTTCTGTAAACAGGACTTGACGTAGCGCTCAAGCTCGCGCAGCGTGGACGGCTTGAGCGTCTCAAAGTCGATCTCAATCTCGTCGGGGTTGGAGTCACGCAGCGAGGGCTCGCGGGATTGGATGATGTGCACCACGCGGCCCAACTTTTCACCAGGCAGCCGGTTGATGTCCAGGCTAAGCTGCCTCTTTTCATCGTAGGACATGGGAAGCGCCTCCTCCTCGTCTGACTCGTAGTTCGCCGCGCTGGGTTTGGCGGCTTTTTTTGGTTGCCTGTGGAAGTTTCAGTAGAGTTTGGTACAGCACAGCATAACACAGAGAAAATGTGCACTGGACCTTTTTTCCTCCCTCAGTGATTAAATGTTGTACAATGTACCGTTTGATACTTACTCTGTGCAATAAAGAAACTAAAAATATTAACAGTATACAAAAAGCAAAGAAAGTCGAAAATGAAGTCTAAAACAGAAATTTTTTAATTTTTTAAACTTGATATTTATCAAAAATATTTCCAACCAAACTTCCGAAATGGTCCACTTTTCATTACTGAGGTCGTACCTGGTAGTGGACGTGCTGTTGGGTTTCCTCGCTGAGCTCTTCTTCGGCTGACTCGGCTTGTTCTGCTGCGAGGACTTGGTCTTCTTCTCATCCTCCACCTTGGCCTTGCTTTTGTCCTTCTCCTTTTCTTTGTCTTTCTTCTTCTTCTCCTTCTCCTTCTCTTTTTCCTTCTTTTCTTTCTTCTTCTTTGGTTTGCTGACGGGGCCCTGTGACAGAGCGGCCAGCTGTTCATGAACAGCCTTTAGCTGGGGAGAGAAGGGGAACGGGGACGGTTAGCTAGCAGGGGGGGGGGAGAAGGGAGACAAACTGTTGCTACAGGATGCAAGGAGGATATTAGCTGTGCAGGGACTGATGACAGGACTGCCGATGAAGGGAATAGCTGTTTAAACGTATTGAATGACATTTATTCTACTTCCTCATTTGTCCCTTTTTCTGTAATACTGCAGTTCTTGCCCTTTCCTCGTTAAAAAAAATTCCAGGCTGACTTTTTCTGAAACTTTCCAAGTTCAGTTTTTTAAATTTTTATAAGTCATTAACTGTATTATGAAAAGAGTGCACAGGACTGGAAAGTCTGGGAAAAGTATGTAATTTAAAGGTGTTCATTTTCAGACCTGGAAAAGTATGGAAATTCAGAAAACGTTTTGGAAAACGTATGGATATTCTGTTGTTAAAGGAAGACCGAAGACACTAAGTGGTAGCACTTTATTTTACAGGACTTAAGAAACTACCTAGTGTTTAATAGGTAAATATGTAGTCATTGCAAGTAATGTCCAGTACAAACTTTGCATGTTCAAGTACATAGTAACTTTTGTTAAAATTGGTAAATACGGCAGTACTTGGTGGTACTGTACAATAATTTCTCAGACCTTAATGGTTTCTTACATGTAATAATTGGTGTATACTTTTCAAGTGCATAAGAACTAATGTGAAAAGTTTGCACGTATACGTCAGTACTTTATGCTAAGATCCATATTTGGATATATGATTGTCAATAACCTTTTGCAAGTGTTGAATAATTTTGTAATGTTACAAGTATTATTACTTGTACTTACCTACACCTTTCAGTCATATATGCGTGTATTTACTGAAGCAGTTTGGTAGGACCACTATTATGTCACTTCTTAACATTAAGTGCTGCAGTATACCTGCTAGTTTTCACATTAGTTACTATGTACTTATATATTCAACTTGCAAAGTATGCAACAAGTATTACTTGTAAGTAGTACATCTTTATATATTAAATTCTGATCTATTAAATTATCTGATTAAATTCAAACAGCTGTACAAATATGGTAGTTTTGACAAACTTTTTTTGCACTTCAAAATTCAATATGCACATATTAATACCAGAAATTACTTGTAATTACGACATACTGACATATTAAATACTGTACTGTAAAATAAAGTGCTACCCACTAGGTTCTAAAATCTGTTGTCTTTAGACTATCCCTTGTTTTCTGCTTTTCACTTTTTCCATTTACGTGATACAGTTAATGACCTTTAAAACTGAGACCAAAAACTGAAAACAGAAAGTCTGGAGAGTTTAGAAATCAATCTGTTCAAAGTCTTGAAAATGTCTGGGCTTTTAATTTTCTTTACACAAGGTAAGGGCAAGAACCCTGCCTTAAATGCCATAATTTTCCAGACCATCCAGACCTGTGCAAGAACCCTGTGGAATCAAGCAACATAAATGACTTGTAAAACCTGCATGGCAACACGATGCTTTTTCTTACCAAAACATCAAGTGGCTTTCCATCCCTCAGCCAAACACCATTTCAAAAGATAAATAAAAACCCAAGGAGGTTATTAAATTGTGAATCATGACACCTTTTAAAGTATTTAAAAAAAATAATAATTAAAAAACAACAACAAAATACGTGGAAGCACTAGACACCAGAAAACAGCAGGTCCTATGATTGACTCTCCCCAGCAAACCATGTCAATCAGTGTCATTCAAATCTCAGAGCAGAGCAGAAGGCAGAGCGAAAAAGCCAAGCCGAGTGAAAAGCAGGACTTAATGACCACCTTAACCTCCTACTGCTTACTTAACCAGACACTAACAAAAACGGCAGTGAGGAGGTGGGGACCAGGGGGAAAGAAACACATGAAATTCACCTGGAACCGTTTGGCACACCCGTTTTTCCCCCTCGCCCTGTAACGCGTGGGGGGCTCCATAGTGTATTGCTGGTAAAAAAAAAAAAGCCAAGTTGGGATAAAATAGTCATTGGGTCAAAGATGAAAAGGGTTTTGTGCCATCATACAGTATAACAACAGTATTTACTATTAAAATATACTTTTACTGACTCAAAGATATAAAAAGAACGAAAATTGTAGGGACGTAGTGATCCGATAAAGAGTATCAGTATTGGGGCCGATATTGGCCTGAAACGCTGACTCGGTATCGGATTGGATTTGACATTTTCCGATCACAGATCATGCACGTAGTACACAATTTGTTTCAAAGCTGCCACAATGACGCACGTGATGTTTCGCATAATATAGCAACAGAAGCTTGCAGAGTCTCGGCTTGGTTGCCAAGAGGATGTCGGTATCGGATCAGTATTGGGTTATCAGTCAATATGATATCGATATTCGTTTTAAAAGTTTGAGACATCCCTAGAAAATTGATAAATGGAAAATATTGTTTAAAATAAGATCCACGTCCTTACAAGAACTTCTTTGTTTATCTCTAATAAGGAGTTGTAACTATAAGAGCAAAATAAAGTATGTTTTTTGGTGGTGTATAATTCTTACAGTGTGATTTTTGTACATGATATACATGTACTATAGCTAAAAGTATGTCTTCTGTGATTTGACAATTATCTGTAATACTGAATTTCTGTTAATCCCATTTAAAATGCATCTTGAACAACAAAAAATTGTATAGGAAACATTTCAATGTCTATTATACAGCCATGAAATTAATTTATATTACTTTTTATTTGTTTGCCGTTTAAAAAAAAAAAAAGTTTAGTTTTTTTTGTCTTTGACCCATTTCAGAAAAATGTCAGAATTATAAATACATCAAGACAAAAAAAATATGCAACTACAATCGAATCACACCACTACATGCGGCACCAACTGTTACTCCTTTACATTGTACTGCATGCAAGCCAATGTACCAAGATGCCAACACATAATGAAGAGGCGGTACAGGGTTAAACCCCAAAGGATACAAATAAATGAATGAATACTTTTGACCAGTGGCTGTGCCTGTGGGTCAGGGTGGTATATGTAGGGAGAGAGTGAGAAAATGAGCCCATCCCTCCAGCCCTGCTTTGGATCTTGGTCCTGAGTCGTGGTGCCCACCTGCAGCACACTCACCTGTTCCTGCAGCTCTGCCAGGCGGGTGGCTCGTTCTTCCTCCGAGTCGGAGCTGGAGCTGGAGGAGTCTGCACTGCTCTCGCTGCTCCCCGTGCTCTTACTCACCACCGCCGTGGCAGACGTGCCTCCGGGGGACGAGGGCTCGGCCGGCTCGTCGGGCATTTTAGCAAAACGCATCTCAAACACGTCCTACCAGGAGAGCAGAAGCGTGAGCAGACGGAGAGCGCTAAGGATGTATAACAGGAAATGATTACTTTTCATTACTTCATTACCTGAAGTTTCCTTGCCATGGCTACGACCTCGTGATCAGGTGGATTGTATTTGTAGCAATTTGAGAACATTAACCGGACGTCAGCCGCAAAGCTCTGAGCGTCTTGGTACTCTCTGCTGTCCATCTTTTTCTGGAAACACAGCACGGAATGTCACTCACAAAATGCCTGCTAATATTAACTACGATTGTTAAAAGTGAAGAAGGAAATTTGGTAACTTGTTCATTCAGTGGCTCTAAGATGCAATTTAGTTACAAGAAAAACAAAGAGGAGGAACCAGAGTATGAGCCATACTTTGACAGAACTGAGGTCCATAGGCTGCTTGATGATTTCATGGTAGTCGTGCAGCTCCAGCGCCTCTGCGTCCACGGGTTTATAGAAAGGCCAGGCATAGGCGGCGTGCTTCTTGGACAGCATCTCTTTCAGGATGGTGTCGCAGTGTCTGAGGTGGTCGTTCAGCTTGCTCTTCTTGTTGCCCTGCTGCAGGAGCTCGCTGTCGTCCAGGTCCTTCTTTGGGGGTTTGATGGGCCGCCCGGTGCTCTCGCGCCTGGAGATCACCTTGCTGTGTTTGGAGTCCAGCATGGGGGTAGGAGACTCGCCTCTGCTGGCCGTAATGGCACAGGTGGTGGGCGTTGTGGTGTCTGCTTTCCGCTTCACCCCCTTCTTCTAGAATCAAACAAAATGACAACGAAAACTAGGGATGGGCAGTTCAGACAAACTGCTATTCAAATTTTAAAGGAATTAGTCACAAATGCATCCCCTGATGCAAGTTACTTTAGTTGCTGGTGTTTACGCTAAATAAAATTAATAATAGATAGATATTCGAATATCCAGATGTCCAAACCTGTTTTATTATTTGTTTTTATTTAATCTGGTATTTAAATGAGGCCTATGCTTTGTGTAATTTCAATCTTTTTCTTGTGAGAGAACCACAGTGAATATCAGGACACAAGCAGCTCATACTAAATCTCACATCAATCGAAATAGCAACGTACTTAGTTATACCAGTTACTTTTGTCCCACCGGAAAGAGATTATTCTACAGCATGACTGGCTGTTAATTGTCTCCAAACTCGCATCATGCCTAAACGTGTGGACATGCTTATGTTTTTTTTTAAAAACAATGTAGCATTAGATTAACAAGTCCACATGGTGACTTTAGCGACATGACTGAAGAGGCAAGGCTTTTTTGGTGTTTATTCTGGCAACTTTATATATTGACCTGGACAGTCCCCACATCCAAGTCAGTTTTATTTATATCCCATTTTCTCCCCCAATTTGGTCATTTCCCATTCCCACCCACTAGCTGGTTTTCCCCCCCATCTCACGACAGCTACCAGCCAGGGAGGGCAAAAGCTAACACATGCTTTCTCCAAGACATGTGCAGCTCTGCCACCGCATCTTTTCTAACTGCTGCTCATGCAACGTCACGGGGCAGCTGAATGCGCTTTGTGGAAAACGCTAACTGCCCTCTTCTGTATACATGAGCTCACAGACACCCACCTGTTGCGCCGATTGACAGGGGAGAAAGTGTAATGCTATGCTGTGGCATCGTCGGGAGATCACGAGTTCAAAGGCGAACGCTTTTTCTGTTGCGCTACTCGGGAGCCCCGTCCAGATCAGTTTTAAAAGAGTTATCGTTGCTAGGGCAGCAGGCAATAAAAATAAAAAAAGCAATAAAATGAGCCAATGCAATGTGACGTCATTCTCGGTCATATATACTTACTTTTTTTTTCTTCTCCCAATTTTAATCATTGCCAATTCCCACCCATTAGCTAGTTCTCCCCTGTCGCACAACAGCTACCAACCGGGGAGAGCGAAAGCGGACCCGTGCTTCCTCCGAGACACATGAAGCCAGTAGTCACCGCATCGTTTCGAACTGCTGCTCATGCAACATCACAGGGCAGCTGAACACTTGGAGGAAAGTACTGACTGCCTTCTTCCGTATGCATGAGCTCACAGACACCCACGATTGGCTAGTGTCACTCTGATCGACAGGGGGGCGAGAGTAATGCCATCCCTCCCACCCAGACAGCAGGGCCAATTACGCTCTCTTGGACTCCCAGCCACGGATGGCTGTGGCATCGTCGGGATTCAAACTCGCGATCTCCAGACAACTCCAGATCTGTTGCGCCACTCAGGAGCCTGGTCATATACTTACATTGAAATATTGACATTATAATATGTTTGTTCTGATTTGTGCCATAAAAATAGTTTGATCTGGTTTTGCATTGCATTAAAACTTCATTCAAACCAAATTAGTGTCATTTGTTTATGCTGCACAAAATCCGCTTGTCTGTTTGATTTACATCAAGTTCAATTAATGTCTTGAGTCCTGCTTTGGCAAATTGAATATCCAAACTTTTTTTAAAAAGAATGTTCAGACTTTTCCAGATCTGAAAATAAGTGTCTTTAACTACCATACCTTTCCAGACTTGCGAAAGAACCCTGTACAATATTAAATATTTTCTTGATGGGATATTCAAATACCATTCATTTAAAAATGGAAAATTTGCGAACAGCAAAAATGGCAAAAATGCCCATCTCTAATAAAGAAAACTATGCAAATCGTCCCACGTTGAATACTGTACGAGGTCTTATGAACTCTCTTTAAGGCCTATACTTCCATGTTTCCATTTTGAGAAATGAACATATCAACAGGCAGCCTGTTAGAATGAACCCTGCAACACGAAATACCCACTGCAGTTGATTTGATAAAAAGTCTCATTTTCCATTTAACTGTTGTGACTATTTGAAAAATCAATAGATCAGAACTGGAGTCAACAGGGGAGAAAAATGTTGTTACTTAGGAAGTCTTACTTTGACGACAGGCTGTGCGCTAGGGATCATGGGCGCAGCGGCTGGCACAGCCTGGACGTTGGAGGTGATGGTTGGTACAGGCGTCGCTGCTATTACGGGCGTTTGGGGCGGCTGCGGAGGAGAACTTGGACACGACGAGGACGGGGAGGTTGAGGACAGCGCGGAAGCTTGTTGAGTTTCTGTCAGACAGAAGAATGAGGTGGTGTATTAGGGTTCAGGCTGAACTATCCACCTGCTTTTTTTTTTATAGCAGCAAGGTTAATTTGAGGCAAGGGCAGCACCGAGCTTGTGTGCCTTGTCTTTTGGGGGTGGCACAATTAAACTTTTAATATTTTGTTGGCCTTACTGGTAAAAAATCAATAAGTGTGGCATGATTGTTCAGTCTATTAGGAAGTATGCATATAGGAAGTAAGCTATAATGATCTCACTGATGCCACTGCAAATTTTAATTAATTTCATGTCAGTGTTGTGTGCATATTTGCACTTTGGGTAAATCCTAATCGGACCTGGACCCGTACTGGATATATGCAGAGTTGCCAATCTATTTGCTACACATACATTGTATACTCATTAGTCATTTTATCAGGTTAACCGATCATATGGGTCACTTTGTAGGTGTACAATTACTGACTGTATCCCATCTGTTGCTCTGCACTGTTTGTCAGACCCCCTCTACCCCATCCATCAATGGAAAAGGACCACCATAGGACCACCACTGACCAGATATCGTTTGGGTGCCGAACCATTCTCTGTAGCAACTCAGTGTATAGTGCACTAGATAAGGTGTAGAAGGCATTATCTCATATCCGATGTAGGGCACTTTTGAGATTTAGCTAATGCTTCTGAAATGTTGTTCATGTTTTGCTTAAAACCCTAAACTTTGTTTTCCACAGGTCAATCTTATCTCAACTATTTTTTGTTCCGAGTACATGTTTACCTGAGGCAGGGGCAGCGCCAGGCTTGCGTGCCTTGCCTTTCGGAGGTGGTGGCAGCAGTTCCACCTCCTCCTGGGGCATCTGTGCTACCTTCTGGAGGAAGATTTTTTCCAAGGCTTGAGCCATGAGAACGATATCATCCGTAGGCTGAAACAAAAAGAAAAACATTTTATAAAAAAGGTACAAGCTTTTGTCAAAACAAACAATTCTGCAATATCGTATATTATCCTTAACATATATTGATGCAGATGAAATTGAAGACAAAAATGAGTAACTGGCCCCAGTTCTTTTTTACCTTGTTATAGATATAACAGTTTGTGAACATAGTGTTGAAATCCTGCATGCATTCACCAGCTGTCCAGTAGTAATTATTCTCAAGTCTCTTCTTGATCGTTCCCATGTCCATTGGGTTCTTGATGACTTTATGGTAGTCCTTTATAATAATTAGAAAGACATTTTTTAGAACATATTTATGAAGAACGACTAGAGCAGCAGCAAACAGTGTGCCAACAACAACAAAAAAGACGACATGACCGTGCATGGATCTTACGTACTGGAAGATTTAGTTTGATGGCATCCACAGGTGTGTAAAAGGGCCATGCGAACTGATGCCTCCACAGTGTCTTCACCACAACGTTCTGCATGTACTGGAGCTGGTTGGTTTTCCGGCCAGGCTTGCTGGGGTTCGTCACTTCAGGGGGAGGGGGGTTGACTATAGGGGGAGCAGCCTGGGCGGGAGACGTTACCGCCGACATCCTGGACAGCGGAGAGGAGGGAGAAGTGGCTTGATTGACGCTGGCTCTGGATATACAGTATCTGTCTAGTGATTACAGAGTTCCTCTTTCTTCTCCTTACTCCCTCCTCGACATACACATCCCATCTCAGGACCCGAGTGTCAGCACTCTGCTGGAAAACATCACGAAACCGGTTTGATTCAACGTTAGGTACAAGTCAAGCACTCGTGCAAACATAGCACAACATGGGCTTATGTAAAACGTCAAAGCTCAAGAATAGCCCGAGTGTGCCACAGGTCTTAACTCCATTTTCACTATAATTTCAAGATGAGGACCAAAGTTAAAAAAAGAAGAAAAAAAAGCATTATTAAAACTTCCAAGCTAAGACATATAAGCACGCACTGATCCTTTGTGAAAAGTCAAAACACGCACTGATAGGCCACCAACAAGGAATAAAGACCCATATGTCTAGTGTTGGTTCAATGAAGAGGGAAACAAAACAAAACCAAAAAAAACCCCCACATGTCTGTAACTTGAACGCATCTTCATAATGTAAGCTCCAAAGTGTGATCCGATTTTTAAAAAAAATAAAAATAATCAAGAAATCAAATCCATCTAACGAGTCGGGAGTAATCGTTCAGGTGCCGCATTACTTAAAAAAAAAAATAAAAAATAAAACACACGTTAATAACGCTTCATAGGTGTTGTTGGGGATGCGTGCTTGACCATTGAATCCCCAAGAAACACACAAGTTTATAATAATGTAAGAAAGAAAGAAAGAAAAGTGACCCGCGGGATTGTTATTGGCTTACTGAGAATAAAACGAGCTCGCCAACGTTAGCATGGTTAGCAGCGCGCGCGCCCTCGGGAGTCTAACCGGGGATTTCTTTTTCTTTTTTTTAGTACCAGACTCAAATATTCCGCCCAGAAGCGATTTCAGCGGCCCACATCGTCTAGGTTTAACTTTCGTTAAAAGATGGCGGGCACGGTAAAGCTGTGCATCGATGATGATGATGATGATGATGATGATGACCCCCCCGCCCCGCCCGCTCCAAAAAGCTTACGCTAGCTCGCTGTGGCTAACCAGCTCCTCCATATCTGTTTCCACGGCCACGGCCATTGTGTGCGCGCACGCCGTGCGACGAGCTAGCCGGTTAGCGGGCCACTTTTTAAAAAAAAAAAAAAAGAATAAAATAATATATAAATACGCCGAGCTCGTGCCTAGACCACGTCGTGCGCCCGCCGGCGTCAACAGCTCCGAGCCGAGGCTGAAACGCGGAGTGGAAGATGAAGGAGTGGAAAAAAAAAAACGCCCGCTTTGTTATGTTGTTGCAGCGCGCGGAGCACCGGCGCGTCACTGCGCGAGCCACGGTTCAGCTGCTGCTGCGCGCGCGCCCGAAAACAAGCGGCGTGCACCGTCCACCCCCCCCCCCCCCCCCCCCCCCACCACAAAAAAAAAAAAAAAAAAAAAAAAAAAAAAAAAAAAAAAAAAAACGTAAAACAACGCATTTTTACACTTTATTACTTTTCAGTCCGAGCAGCTCCGGTAGCGTTTCCCGTGCAGGTTGTCCGGTAGCGTTTTATTGCAGCGGAGCGGCATAATACACGGCTGGGCTCGACTCTATAGTTGGGCTGTGTTTGTGTGTGTGTGTGTGTGTGTGTGTGTGTGTTTTGCCCATGCGCAATGGCGCACGGTATTGTGGCTCCTACAGTGCTGATGAACTGTTGCCCTGCTGGCCTTTAGCCTGCATGGCGTTTACAGCCGCCGCCGCTCCGCACCACGCGCGTCTGCACGCCAGCAGCCGAGTCGGCGTTAGCGCTGCTCAACGTTTCTCACTGAAAATGCGTTTCTAAATTCCGTAAATCGTGTCTGCGTCGGTTCACATCTTTTCCCGCTACAAGTAAAAAAAATAAATAAAAATAAAAATAAAACACCGTAACTTTTACAGTGTTTAATCGACGCCACCCCGGCTATTCGAATTTTAAAAAAATAATAATAAAATTATTATTTTTTTTTAAATAGCGTCGGGCTTCTGCGCATGCGCCGCAGACCAGGGCTCGATTACAAATTGTCTGTCTTTATGGATAAATAGGGCACTTACAATGCGGCGCTCAAAAGTGGTTTGTTCGCACCCTATGTAGGTCACATATCTAGAAAGTCAGGGCGTTATTTGGAATTCAGCCATCGGTTTTTTTTTTAGGTTTTTTTTTTTAAAGTGACATGTTCATGTTGGGCTTCGAAAGTTAAACCGTTGTTTGTTTGTTTTTTTTTTTCTTCCTCACACGAGTGACTTAGTCTTGTCGCAGATGATTTATTACTTTCGAATAAACAGCGTAAAGTTACATCCCTGATGTAAGTAAGAGCATTTGTTTATCGGTCACCTTTTAATGCAAGCTTTAAGGATATTTGACAGAAACGGAAGTGTGGATAGGTGGCCGGCTAATGTTGTTAGCCGTGCTAGCCGAGCCTAATTTAGCTGCAGCAGCTCCAGTCGAAGTCGGAACGGTTTGCCTGGCCGGTTAGCTTAAGACAGCGGGTGATGGGGTGATGGTTAACCGCTTGTTAGCTAGTTATCTCGTAGTCATGTTCGAACATATGCCAAATTTACAGACTGAGCGGCCATGCATTATCCCCTTTGCCCAGGTCAGTGTCTCACCTGCACACACACACATGCACACACACACACATGCACACACACACATGCACACACACACACACATGCACACACACACACATGCACATGCATACACACACATACACACACACATACACACACACACCTGTGCACACACATGCACACGCACACCTGCACACACATGCACACACACACCCCTGCACATGCATGCACACACACACACCTGCACATGCATACACACACATACACACACACACCTGCGCACACACATGCACACGCACACCTGCACACACACACACCTGCACATGCATACACACACATGCATGCACACACACACACACCTGCACACATGCACATGCACACACACACACACCTGCACACATGCGCACACACACACACACCTGCACACACACACATGCACATACACGCACATACACATGCACCTGCACACACATGCACACCTGCACACACACATGCACATGCACACACATGCATGCACACACACACACACACACACACACACACCTGCAGTCACACCAGAAAGAAGAGGACTATTATTAAACTGGACTAAACTAATGTTACACAAGCCGGCTGTTTTCTAGCTTTCTAATAACGTTTAATGTCGTTTATCTTCCCAGAAGAGCCCCTTGGTGGCATTAAATACAAATAAGCAGATGGCTTTATGCTTCTTCTTACTAGTCTGAACGTTGCCTGTATGACTTGCTTTTTTTTCTTGCAGTCTGTTTGATGAGCTGCAGCCATGGCAACAGAAGAGAAGAAACCAGACCCCGAAGCAAATAAAGCGCATTCATCAACAGCACCGACCACCAAGGTACAGGGACATAGAGTCTGTCCTTCAGCGTTTAGACATGGCATCAAGCAAACTGCATACCTCAGTCTTATACGTGTATTACTGTATAACATATGACACTTAAAGCCAACTAGTGAGACTCGTTCACACTCGAAACCAAACGCGTATGCCGGTAATGTTCGGGCTTTGCGTCGTTCACACTTGCAGATTTCACGTTCGTTATGAAAGTCAGAAACTTCAGTTTGTTTGTCGCCAACATCTTCTCTTTACTAATGCTGTGTTCGCATATTGTGCTGGTGATATGCTTATAAATGACCACAGCCCGTAAACTTTACTGTGCCATTTATCCGACAAAGAATTTTGAGTGGCCAACAGCGCTTGCATTTCTAAATCGCTGCAATTTTCAGACATTTTCAGAGTGGACAAATCAGTAGCCTTTTATTTGATATCCGTTTAAACGTAACGCGTTCCGGTTGGTTCATATATTTCATGGTGGCGCGACACACTACAAGTGTGTGCTACCTGTTCCCGAATCCAGCACGGCTAAACTACGCACATCAACCGAGGATACGATGTGGCAATCGGTAGAAACTGTTTTTACTAGCAGAATAAATTAGCTCGTACAGATGACAGAAGAACTTTTCTTTTTTTCACATGTCGGCAACACGCTGGGATTTGGAAACGGTGACAAAACTGAGCAAAATGCAGAACACTGCAGCGTAAAACTGTCACACAACTCTGCTAATAGCGAAAATAAAGACGCAACCAGACTCGAATAACGTTTTATATGTGCAATGTAAGAAGAGAAAACTACAGTTCATAGACAAAATGTTAGCCAAAGACTTTTTATATTCGAGACATTATCAGGATAGAATAAGGACTACGGCTACACAGAGTGTCCTCTCCACGGGAATTCACATACTCACTCATTTCAAATCAAATCACATTTATTGTCACATTATGTTTACACAGGCGTGAAGATTAGTGAAAATCTTGGATGCCTAGCCCCTCTTCAAAGCAGTAAAAATACACAAATACAGTAAAAATACACAAGTACACAGTGTGGACAATATGCAATATACATAAACCCTGAGTTCACACTGTACAATACACAATACAAAAGATGAGTGAGGTGTGAGTTGGTAGTATGATAATTCAGTATGCAGTGAACCGTTACATGGCAATAGCAATAAGATGCAGAATCACTTGGGGTTCGTGTCGTGTGGGAGTGGGACTGTCCATGGGGTTATAGAATAGAATAGAATAGAATGCTATTTTTATTGTCACATATACAAGTACAGTACAGTGAAATTGATTCTTCGCATATCCCAACATGTTGGTAAGCTGGGGTCAGAGCACAGGGTCAGCCATGATACAGCGCCCCTGGAGCAGGGAGGGTTAAGGCTCAAGGGCCCAACAGTGTCAGCTTGGCAGTGCGAGGCTTGAACCCACAACTTTCTGATCAGTAGCCCAGTGCCCTAAGAACTCTAGCAGCTGCATTCTGGACTAACTGGAGCTTGTTTATGCACCTACTGGAACATCCAGAGAGCAAGGCATTAAGAGATTTGCTGATGTGCTTTCTGACACACACACAGACAGACACTGTATAACACACACACACAGTTCTGACTCAGGTAGGGGGCGTGGCCTAAAGTCTGAGGGCGGAGATTGTACATTGGACGTGATTCAGATGAGACTCGCATTTGATTTGTAGATTTCAGAGACATTTAGAACCCAGTGAGAGTTACAATGTAACAGTGTGGAGTTCTAAATTCTAAACTCTACATTCTAGAACCCTGCAGGTCAGAATAAACATCTCTCTGATCTAATGTGCTCTGTGTTCGTGCACTACATAGTGCACATGATTCTCCTGTATAGGGAATAAGGGAGCAGGGTGGTGTTTGAAACACAGGGAACTAATACGCTTTTATTCCTTTTCGTTCCTCTCAGAGTCAAAATGATTCAAACATCATGTCTGTAATAGAAACAGGATTTTAATAAAATGATTGTTGATGTTTGAGTGGAACTGAGACATTTAGTGTAGTCTATTCTAGTCAGTGATCAGCGCTCAACATCAACTGCCGGGGCAACCACAGTTTTGAGGGGTTTGACTATCTTGGTAACTACTTTTATATGCAAGAGAGATTAAACATTTGACTAGATAAGGTTAGCTAGCAACGTATCATCCAGTGTTCAATACATTTATTATTTGTAAAAGGATTCAACACTGCCAGTTTTATTGTAGAATTGTGGAAATGTGTGTAAATAATGCACCACGCAACCACACTTCCTAATATTTAATCAAAATCTCATTCTTGAATATTAAATTTAGAGAATTTTAGGTTTTAAAATATTGCTTCAGAGATTTAATCAGAGTTCTAATCAAATTTAGAACTGGATTATGGCACACTGGAGCATTATTACAATACCAAAAATCTTTCAAAATAATGCTGTGCAGAGAAAAAAATCCGGGGGGCGGGGGTACCCCTAGGTCTCATGACCTCTGTATTTATATATATATATATATATCTAAATACAGCCCTGGTTGGATAATTTTTTGACACTGCAGTTTAGAAGTGAAGAGAACAGAAGGGGGTGTGTTCACATGCTGGTGAGTAACTGCACAAAAGCTTTATATATTTACTCCTCAAACATTGAGCTCCACTGTGAGGAAGATGAAAAGACAGCGACCTTCTGATGGACCGGCACACTGAGTACCCTACCTGCACACCGAGTACCCCTGAATCACAACAGTCCGCTGAGATGTTTCTCACAGAGCATGTGATGGGGCGGAGACAGGATGATGGGTGGGGTTAGTCTATCATTAGGGGTTATGGTGAACACAGGGGGAAGTTATGGGGCGGGGCAATCGTTAGGGGTAATGGTTAACACAGGGCGGGGTTATGGGGTAGGGCTATTGTTAGGGGTTATGGTGAACACAGGGGGAAGTTATGGGGCGGGGCGATCGTTAGGGGTTATGGTGAAAACTGGGGAGTTATGGGGCGGGGCGATCGTTAGGGGTTATGGTGAACACAGGGCAGGGTTATGGGGCGGGGCTATCGTTAGGGGTT
>JAOUQW010000026.1:9733180-9747761 GCA_028565825.1 Olivaichthys viedmensis
GATGAAGTTGCTATTCTCTCTCTCAGTGAACAAAGCTTTATGTATTGCTCTTCTGATGGTGTGCTCACTTTTGGTCTTCCTGATCTGTGCTTTGGATCCGACTGATCCAGTTTCAGAAAAGCTTTTTAGAGTGCTATACAGTGGCGATGAAAAAAATCCCAAATTTTCAGTGTGGCCTCAGACTTTTGGACCCCACTGTCGATATTGTCAGCAAGTAAAACGTCTCTTATCGCAAGGTAGCTACTGTTGGCTTTGAACACAAAATCACATTTATTCTGACTTTTGTTTATCTGTTTGATATAACAGGGAAAATGTCTAAAGACACTGAGAGGCCACAGCAACTATGTGTTTTGTTGTAACTTCAACCCCCAGTCAAACTTGGTTGTATCTGGATCAGTAAGTAATGCTTTACACCGGGTTCTGACTTGCACCCTTTAGTATTTCATTTCTTTTATTTGCACAATCTAATGTAAAGACATGAGATTAAAGTTTGAATGTATGTGTGTTAGTTTGATGAAAGTGTGCGGATTTGGGATGTAAAGACGGGGAAGTGTCTGAAGACCCTCCCGGCCCACTCTGACCCCGTCTCTGCTGTAAGTAGCAGATCAAGTACATCTCTCACTGAATGGACTGATACTTTTTTGGATAAAATCAGTTGTGTTTATTTCTGAGTTTATTGTAGCCAGTTCTGTCTTACGTTCTCCAGGTTCACTTCAACAGAGACGGCTCTCTCGTAGTGTCCAGCAGCTATGATGGCCTCTGGTAAGTTTCTACTTGTTGAGCCAGACCTTTCACTAGCCAGTATGACAATCTTACTATTCATTCGTACGCCTTTGTTAATGTACAATGTGATGACTTATCTCAATTTTTATATGCATGTTCTTCAGCCGAATGTGGGATTCTTCCTCAGGACAGTGTCTGAAGACACTCATTGGTATGTGACTGTTCCTTGAATATACTCATAGTATACTTGCTTTAAAATGTCACTCGTATACTCGTAAACTTGCTTTATAATGTCAGCAGTAGCTTTTAACCTCACACAATATTTCGAGGAAGGGCTTGCGAGCTAGCTTTAGGACAGCAGGCTCACCCTTACCTTAGTGCTGTGTCAGATGTAACAGCATGGACTAGTGTCACTTTGTGTTATGCCAGTTTGCCTACGTTGACCTTCATGGAGTAATGTCCTGTCAAAATTGTCGTACATAAATGCCATGATGAAATCTATAATCATACTTGTAAATCTGCAACTGTGATCGTAACCTAAGTTTCGTGAGTATAACCCTTATATTACAACTACAAATCCTACTTTACATCATTAGAATCATAAATCAAAATGTATGTACTCCCAAAGCACAGAATTATAAATCAAGTGCTCTTATCTCACTGTTGTAACGTTTTGAGGAGCGTAACTCAAGTGGACAGCTGCAGAAAGCTGAGGGGTGGGGCTAAAGCAAGTAGTTTTACGACTTATGGCGCCGAACTGTTAAAACTGCATGTTAAGTGCTGATCTGTGAACACATGACGCGAGATGTAAAGTGCGAACTGAATGTATTATTAAATATTTTCCAAAAAATAAGATGATTTGCCACATGAGTAGTGTAGACATGAAATTGAAAACAAATCAAGTTACAGGACTAATGAAACTGACTTTGCGCTTCATTTGCAATTCATAAAAATATGACTTCAGCATTCCATTCACATGTGACAGGAAATTAACTCCATAGCCCGCAATCTTTGTCAGTGAGGAAAATGTGTTGATGGAACTAACACGACCTTTACTGCACCTCCAGATGATGATAACCCCCCTGTCTCATTTGTGAAGTTTTCACCCAATGGGAAATACATACTGGCTGGAACACTGGATAAGTGAGTGATTGCCTTCCCTCAAACCCTGTGGCTGTGTTTGTGGTTAAACTGTGGCTCTACAATATGCCCTGTATAGAAAACATGAAATAAAGTTTTAAATGTTTTAACATACTCTCGTTCCCACAGTACTTTAAAACTCTGGGATTACAGTAAAGGAAAAGTAAGTTTTTTGAAATTATACACCTTTACCATCAATGATGAGGTGATGGCTTACTGCTTTAAATGTTAGTTAAACTTGCAGCGAGGCTGACGAGCTAGGCTTTATCCAGTACACACAGTGTGTGTTATCCCTACGCACACGCACACACACACACACAGGTAATCTACCTCTGATTGTTTAGAGAAGATGACTCTTGTAAGACTGGACCACACAAGCTTGCTGTTTCCTTGCTTTCTCATAAGACCGAATAATATCCTAAACACCCAAAGGGCAAAGATATTCATAATTTGTAGCACAGGCTGTCTTCATTAAAGGAATAGTTTAAAAATTTCAAAAGTGGAATTTACACAATTGTCCCCTTATCCCAAATGTCATCAGTCAGACAAGCCAATTTTTTTAAATTATTATTTCTAAAAAATAAGATTTTAAGTCCTTTAGCCCTTTTTCAATTTAGTCGTTGCCAAATCCCACCCACTAACAAGTCCCCTCCCGTAATGCACGACAACTACCAAACTGGGAGGGCGAAGAGTAAACACGTGTGTCCTCCAAGACACGTGAAGCCAGCTACAGCTACATCTTTTTGAACACCATAGGGTGGCTGAACACACTTGGAGGAGAGCGCTAACTGCTTTCTTCCTTATACATGAGCTAACAGACCCCTGCAATTCAGCCAAGACAAGTTTGGTGTCCGTTTGCTTCTTTACTTTTGCACTGGGGCTACAACACTTATGTTGCTAACAAGTAATGGAGGTCCATCTCACTAAAAATCTTCTTTGGGGTAACAGACTTTTATCAGTTGTTAAACATATTAGGCTTGTAGCTCTAGGTCAAAAGTAAAGAAGCAAAACTTAAACACCAGATATGTCTTAGCTGATCCATAACATTTAAAATTGTAAAAAAAAATGTCATTTTTGGTCAAACTATTCCATGACGTGAACAATCTGCGTGGACTCATGTATTGATTTCTGTCCCCTGTCACCTGTTCTTGCAGTGTCTTAAGACATACACTGGACATAAGAATGAGAAATACTGTGTGTTTGCCAATTTCTCCGTCACCGGTGGCAAGGTACGTAGGCATCAGTCTAACTTTTGGACGTAGGAGGATTTAATTCTATTTTATTGTGTAAAATGTGTGCAATTTATCTTTTTTTAGTGGATTGTCTCAGGCTCTGAGGACCACATGGTGTACATCTGGAATCTACAGACCAAAGACATAGTGCAGAAATTACAGGGGCATACAGGTAGGATGCCCAGTAACCGGCACATTATTTGTATTACTGACAAAACACCATTCATATTTTTGTATACATCGTGGTGGAAGAAAAGACAGCGGAAACTTGTGGCTAACCCTTTTTAAACTGCTGTGTACGATTTGTTTCTAGATGTGGTGATTGCGACAGCATGTCATCCTACAGAGAACATCATCGCATCGGCAGCGCTGGAGAACGACAAGACCATCAAACTGTGGAAGAGTGACTGCTAAGGCAGAGGAGTGATCAGTAGACTTCTGTGAGAGACATATTACCTCTGAGGAATGTGTATACTGTATCCTTTATGGTTGTGTGGATAGTTGACTGAGAGATGGGTTGACCCAGTCTCTGACTTTTTGACAATCTTTCTGACTGCATAGTTACCTATAAAGTGAGACATAATTCAGGGCCCCAAAGCACCAAGATCATCTTCAGATGAACTGACGCTAATGCTTTATGACGTTCCTTGTGTCAGTGTTTGTTTATTTATTTATTTGTTTGTTAACTGGGACACAAGAACAGATTATTGATTGGAGTATTTTTTTATGGGCTGATTCTTCAACATTGCTCATTTTGTTGAAATGCACTCAAACTAAGCAACTGGGTTAATGACCTCCTCTCTGATAATGAATAATTAACCATTTAATGACCTCTTCTGTTAATAGTCCATTTTAGGATGAAGTGTGTCCTATGCCTTTACTGACTTTGTGCTTGTAAGCCTCACACACTTATCAAATAGGACTTGGGAACTAACATCATCGTTATTTCATTTTCATTCAGAAACTTGCAGGTATTAGGGAACTCCAGGGAATTCATTTCACTGCAGGTGTAGGTATTATAGATTAGTTTCTCTTTTGTACATTGCTGCTTAAGTAGTCTATGTGATTGTCCCATCTATGATATCTGCCTTGGTGAGAAGACAGTAATACTCCAATTTTATGTCTATTATAATGTGGAAAAACATGAACTTTTTTTTAATTTTTGTCTTCAGATGTAATATATAGAAGTTGGTAATTGGTTAATGGTTCTGTAGTGCACTAAGGACAACAGTGTTCAAAATTGAGCATTTAATAGTCCTTTGAACAATAAACATTGTATGATAGGACAACAGACAATCAACCCATTGTCACTGTACTGATATATAAAAAATTATGTTCTGCAATTTCCAGGTGAAGCCCAATGAAACTAAAAAACAAACAAACAAAAAATAAACAGGGGGAAATGTTTTAACAGCAATCCACTCTGAGGGCATGAACCCTTCCATTTTACAAATCAACATTTACACCAATAATGTGTGCAACATTCAATAGAATTAAGGAAATACCTGCAGTGGAATACAAGGATAAAATTACATTTGTACAAAAATAGATATTTCTCTTTAAATCCAACTCTTCTTATGTTTTGCTAACACCTGGATTATCGGTGGGGGGTGTACTATCACTTGTCTCTGTTGTGGTTTATTAAACCCTGTTTTTTTTTTCCCCACTAGGCCCAACACCCAGGATTGTCCTGTATTAGGGCCTTTTAGAGTTTTGGTTTGGATATTTGCCCCAATATATGTGAGAAGAGTTGTTTTGTTCTTCCTATGACTTTATGCTGGTGTTCAAAGCCCAGAGACTATTTTACAACCGGGTTTGGGGATACAGGACTAAAGGCTAAAAAAACATTAGGTAAAAATATTTCACCATGGGTAGCATGTTAGATTTTTGTGATTTTTCCTCATGTGTAGATATGTATGTAAACCATGTACTTGTAGATCAGCCTGAGTGGTAGCTTCTGCTTTCATTAAGTTAAACATGTGACTACTGAGAGCATGAGAGATCAATGACTTCGCTGTGACTCTGCACTGTCTGATTATGAAGATCTGGAATAATAATTACAAATTCAGCTTCACTATTGTCATAAGAACACTGTGTATGTTCAACCTGGCTGGCTCAGGCAGCAAAGAGGTTCCTTTTGGAAAACATCACAATTTGTTCCTTGTAATACAGAAAACTAATTGCACAATATGACTAATATTAAAAGATATAAAAAGTGTTTATACTACTGTGTCAGCCTGAGGTCTGAAAATGGTTATTTCACAATGGTTGCCAAGTCTGAACAATGAAAAACTATCAAACAATGAAGGTTTTTAAGAGCAAGAGTCTTCAGATTCCTGCTTCAGCGTAAATATTGAATTGTGAAAGCTGTAGTATTGCCTGTGAAACACCAGGGGGCAGACTAAGCGCTTCCCAAACCTTCCACATCCCTGAGGCCAGACCATCATCTTGATTCTCTTTAACAGAGGCTACGTTCACATTACAGGTCTCACTCTTTCTGCCTTGACAGTTCACATTCGTGTTTGTATGTGACCTCAGACCTCTGCCCTGAAACGACTTACATGAGCACATTTATGAACAACAAACGCCATATTTGAGAGAGTCCATTATTGCAGAAATAAACAGATTGGAAACACAAGCCTTCATCTCAGAGATTTGCTCTGGAGGCAGTCTTGACAACTCGTTAGCAGTTACCTGATTAGTGAGAAGCCAAAGAAATGGCCAGGTGCAGAGCCTTTAATGGTTTAGCAGTTATTACTGGCATTCCCCTGTTTCTTTCTCCAAGTTAACCGCTGCTGATAGGGTACCAGCACTGAGTGATAACAACAGTGATATGTGTGATGTTGATGCGTACATTCTGAGCTGACTGTTCTCATATGATTGATTGGCTACGTATCAGATACGTATCCTATCTAGTACCACATATTAAAGTGTCCCAAATTTGATTGGAGAAGTTTGGATTTTTGCATTTACACAGCTCCATCACATTTGGGAAAATAAATAAATAAATGTGATACCGGATTTGTGCTACCTCAACCTTTTAATGTGAACGTAGCCTAATTGCATATTTTCATAGCACAAATGTGGCTTTGCTGGGAATCATCACATGATGTATAAATGAAAATCTTTGGAAATACTTTATACAATAATGAGATGAATTATAAAGGCAAAACAATTGATAAATCAAACATCTAAATATTTTACACAACTCTTACAATGAATCATTGATTTTCTTTTATTATTAAACAGGTCAAGAGCAAACCTGCTTCTCATTTTAGACCATTCTGTCATTCATTGGCTGGAGCAGAAAGAAAAGTACTCTCTGCTACAGCCAAACACCACCGCGCTTTCCTCCTCGCAGAGACTGACTTTTGGCAGTCTCGCTAATGTCAACACTGTTTGGGGGAAAAAAAGAAAAAATCAGTAAGTGCTGGAAAAAAAACAACCATTCCTTTCTTACACAACTTTCTCTCATCCGTGAATTCCAAAATATTAAAAACATTGCAAAATGCATACAATTAACACTGAATGTTATATTACATACAGTACAGTCCATAACAAAGGCAGTGATGAGGTGTCAGAGAAAGGAGTTATGCGGTACCGAGAGGCGTGTATGAGGTATTGCAGAATTTTGCATCCTTTCATCAAACCTACACACTCACACCAACATGGATGTGTACAGAGATGAAACTGTTTGAACAGAAACTTTGTGAAAAGAGTGGAATGCAGAGGTAGGTCACTGTGAGGCAGAATATTCAAGAAATCGTTTAGACCACAGGAGATCTGATCTGCTAAACTCCATGTGAACCAACCTTCCTCCCAAGCACACCAGTGATGACTCTCTTAATCCATCTTCCCAATAAATTATTCCATAGTGAATGGTCTTTGTGTAATTTCTTGGATTTACAAATTCCAAAGATGAAGCACCGGAGCAGAACTGCTTGTATTTTATGTCTCTTGGACTGCCAGGGAAGACGTTTATCAGATAAAGCAGGTGTCACTGAGATGCATCCTGCCATGGCCTCTTGAAGGTGATGTGTGCGTGAGACTGCACGTGTCGCTGTTCTTGAGAGAGATTCTGAGCAACACTGAGCGGCACTGCTCCGTTATGTCATTTGGTGTGGCGCCTCTAGCATTTCCATTAGGAAAGTGTCGATAGGTGTGTCTCCAATGAGTTTGAAGAAAAAGAGGTGCTCCAGACACTTCAGCCCAATGGAGCGCAGAGCAGGCAGTCGCAGTAGCAGTTTAGCAAATCTGCTCAAAAGATGTGGAGAAACAGATGTTATGATATACCCTAGTGTAGAAGGTTTGCTTGTTACCATACCAGATAATAATCAAACAGAAAACTAATGGCCTTTTTTAGATGTACAGAATTACATTACAGGGATTTTACGTGTGGATCTACCTCAAGGATCGATATTAAAACCATAAATGTTTCTAATTTCTAACAAATCCTGTTGATTAAGTGGACAATAAAGAAGTTTATACTCTGAATGGTTTCATGCTGTATACCCGAGAAACACATGTATGAGAGTTAGAATAAAGGTTTGTGTATATTTACCTCCCAGGCTGATCGGGGTATTTCTGTTTACAGTAGGCCTCCAGCGAAGCGTACACTCTCTCCCTAAGTGCCTCCACCTCTGCTGGGTTAGACAGGCCTTTAGAGTCTAAATGTGAGTGGGGGAAAATATTATAACGATATGTTATGACATATTTCAGGAATCAGTAAATGTGGGCTAACATCAGTGCGTCAGATACATGATGTATGTTAGGCCTGACACTGTATGATGTCATGTTACACATGTTATAAGCATTTTTATTTTGTATGAGGCAAGAGATTTCATTGTGCATTTGAGGACAATGTATCTGTGTTTTGTGTTGTGTTAGAAAATGCTATAATCTATCGAAAAAAGTTATTTAGAACAGTACATTCATTTTCCCATGCAATGCTGAAGATCAACGCCCTGTGTCTCTTTTAAGAGTATTCCTCACAAAACTTTAAATTGGATGGCTAGCATGAAAACTACGGCTAAGGTGTTCTCATTTTACAAAGTATGGCAGATTTAAAAAGTACATTAAAATTTACTTTATTTACTTTCCTCAGAGGAACCAGACACAGCAACTCCCCTTTGATGCACTTCTCTACACTGACTCACATTATGGTGGAAGCATTTTAAAATGCATTAAGTGTGTTTTTCCCCTTTAAACGGGTGATATCCAGTGACCGTGTGTACATACGTGTGTGTGCATGTGTGTTTCTCTACCTGGATTGAAAAGAACAATAGCTCGCAGGCATCCAAGCTCAGACTTGTCCATCTGCATGTCTCGCATCTTAGACACCAGCTCTGTCAGCACCCTGTCCCAAAAAAAGCAACCGAGTGTAACTTCGCAATAGTAACCTTTCCAGTTTGACTGATGGGGAATTCATTTTTAAAATACTGAGAAAAATGCCTTACGCTGAATAACATCATGGTCCTACAGACAAGATGACTCATCACTTCTCTATCTGTATCGACTCGGTGCTCAAAGCCATTAAGGCACATAAGATGGATTTTGTCTTTGCTATAGACTGACTGGACACCCTACATTTAATTAACAAGGGCACTGACAGATTTCATATGGAAAGTGAAACATTATCTCATAGCTGCATAAAGCCTCCACATTAATGTGAAAGTGCTATCAATCAGTGACTCTGAGGACATTTCTATATTGCAACATCTAACATCCTTAACAGGGTCATTTTCAAAAACTCACAGACGCATGATCTATGGCAGCAATAAATCTATTGGTCGTAAAAAAATCTGGTCCGATATCTTAGAACAGCGGTTCCCAACCTTTTTAATAACGCAGCCCGGACTGCAGCCCACAACATTGTTGATTGACTGGTAAGTAGGTGGCAGAGGGGAGGCAAAGTTGGCATTACAGGAGCCATTTTTAAATAAAATGAAATATGGTTATCCTTGAAGTGTTGGTCTTTGTGATTTCACATTTGGTGAAAGAGGGCCGTATTTGTGTGAGTTTGTAGTGTTCTGAATTTGCCGTCAATACATCACCGACGTCTTAACTGTGATTGATTGGCATAACGTTAGCAGCCGGACAATTGCTATAAAAATTGACACAAGGAAACCGATCTTTCTTCAAGGCCTCCGCCATCTACACCTTTCTCCTCTCAAGTGAGTGAAGAAGAAGGAGGAAATGAGCTCGCCAGTTCTTTAGAAGAGCCTTCGGTGCTCAGCAACCAAACATCAACAACTCCATGCCATGTACCTGCTAGTTCACTACCTACCTTATAATCAGAAACATGTCTGCATTAACTGTGATAATATGGTTGTTTATAATTGGATGATGATAGTGGTGGAGACCCACCCAAATGATTGCATTACACTGTGTTGCAACGATGCACAACGACCGAACAGGGGCGTATTCTGAAATATTGAGATGCACTGAAGTGTGGGTGTGTTGGTTGTCCAGAAAACCTGTTTCCCAATACAGTTTTACTTCACTCATTCATTTGTTAAACGGTTGGGAACCTCTACCTTAAAAGCCCATTCGTTTTCCATCAACTGAACCGACACACACTTCTTACTTTCTACTGTGAAGATTTGTGAAAGCAGCATATACTCACCTATCAAAAATGGCACCTACTCCGGCGCTATGTGCACTGTTTCTATGGACATGGAGGCCTGTTGCTAACAATATGCCATCTTTCACACTTATCGAGCGGTGTGAGAAAGAAGCGATGAGGAGCTCATTCCACCCTGTGAGAGAGAAAGAGAGACAGACAGCCTTTAGTGGAGTGTCTGATTAGCAGAAACATGAGAAGAAAAAGCAGAAAGAAGAGATATGCGGTGGTGGTCAGATGATTTATCCACATGAGGTAACCAGAACACATTTTTGTAAAGACAGTAAACAAAAAAGTGTCGGTCAAAGTGGGAACATCTTTGTTTGTTCTTAACGTGTCAAACACGGATCAGGCCTAAATACAAGGTCAAAGCTATTTCTTTGAATATTTCTGTGAAATAGCATGCAAAAATGCTTATTTACTTTTCTCAGAGGAACCAGATACAGCAACTCTCCAACTTTCCTGTTGCACTGCTCTATACTGACTCGGATTATGGTGTAAAATTTTTAAAATGCATTAAGGAATGCAAAGATGCTGGTTGTCCTCGGGCAACCTTAAGCCTGTGGAACACATGCGTCATGTGAACCTTTAGTACAAATAAACCTCTTATTTTCTGTGTGAACACACTGCAGTTCCCTCAACAGAACGACTCATGATGTGGTAAACGTACTAATATAACTTTTTTATATCATAATAGTTACCTATGTTTTATCACGGTTTACAATAGTATCACAATATTAGTTGACCTGTACATGTTTTCATCAAGCAGCATTACAACAGCAACCTAAATGTATTACATTTGTAAATATATTCCTCAGTCAGAGCGTTCTCCATTTAATAGAATACTCATGTGGTGAACAGAATTATGGGATTGTCATCTTCATACGATGCTTCTTCAAATTTCTCCCAAATAGAAGACAAATTTGTCCCGACCTTGGAAGACAGACTTAATCTGCACAAACGACGGGCAAAATGTTTTTTACGGTTTTTCGATGATAATATTGTGTGTGCTGAATATCGCGATGTATTGCATAATGTCCATTATGCAGTAAGGTATGGATGGGATGGAATACATCTTAGAGAAAACATTATAAAAAAAATGTATCATTGAAAATCAAAAATATGCTTATTTAATTATCCAATATTGTTTCCAAATATCTGAGTGCTCAGGGCCAAGTCATACAAAACCATGTTATATATGGTTATATTTACTTGTATATATTTTGCAGCGAATGTACAGTACACTAAACTGTACCTTTTCTTGTCGATGGGGTGGTACCCTCAAGGGAACATCTTTTGTACCTTTAGTATGTATCTTTTACCTGGGAAGGTGTGTGTAGTGTACCGTTAAAGCTTTACTCTACAAAGTACAACAGTGGTCCTTAAGGTCTAATTATGTACCTTTAATTATGTTTAAAGGCACACTATATTCACGTTTCCAGGCGAAAGATACACACTGAAGGTACAGCGACAAGGAAAGGTACCGTTGAGTACCTTTTTTTCGGAGTGTGTATAGTTTAAATGAGAACATGCATTTGATTATTCCTATAAGCACGCTCGGTAGGTTATTAACGTAAAGTGTGTAACATAAAAAAGAAAGAAAGAAACCCCACCATCAGTGATGACCTTTGACAAATGCATTCAACTCACCTAGACTTTTAATAGCTACAAGAAAAGAAAAGAAAAGATTATATTTGCCAACGTAGACAAATGTAGAGCTGAAGTGCAGGCGCTTGATGTTGCAGTAGTAGGAGTGACCCGGCAGCGCGCCGAGTGCGGACAGACATGGGCGGCGGAACACACCAGGGCGAGCAGCTGGCGGCGGGAGAGCGCGGCACATGCGCACAGTACACCTGGGAGGAAGTGCAGAAGCACAATCGCAAGGGCGATCAATGGGTGGTGATCGAGAGGAAAGTGTACGATGTGAGCAAATGGACGAAGAGACATCCCGGAGGACGCAGAGTTCTCGGCCATTACGCTGGCGAGGACGCAACGGTAACTAGCCGCCTCATCAGACTCCCAGCATGCGCCGGTATTTGTTTGGATCATGCTTTATATTAAC
Source organism: Olivaichthys viedmensis (assembly GCA_028565825.1). Lineage (NCBI taxonomy): Eukaryota > Metazoa > Chordata > Actinopteri > Siluriformes > Diplomystidae > Olivaichthys > Olivaichthys viedmensis. Next base: position 9,744,960 of record JAOUQW010000026.1, read on the forward strand.
ATTGCAAACTACATATGCAAGACTTTAAATAGCCGTAGGGTGAATCTTTCAGCGCTCAGATGGCACACAGCAAAATCCCCCACAGCTTAATTACCACCGACTCTTATCATTTGTGTTCAGCCGCACGTAGGTCATATAAACATTTCTGATTGTGATACGCACACAGTAGATAATAGCACACACACACACACAAAAAAAGGAAATATTATTGCACTTCCTGGACACGTGAATGAAAGTGCGTCTTTGTGCAGGACGCGTTTACGGCTTTCCATCCGGATCAGCGCTTCGTGCGGAAGTTCCTGAAGCCGCTGCTGCTGGGGGAGTTGTCGACTTCAGAGCCCAGTCAGGACCACAGCAAAAACGTACGGCTGCAATTACACACCACACAAAATGTGTTTCCATGTGTGACATTACATGGAAACGGGCGTCATTCACAGTCAAACTGAGGGGGAACACGTGCCCCTTTACCTTTTTGTGCTCTATGATATTTGATAGCAATTTATTTCAAATCAATTTGCATCTAACAATTCAGTTGCAATAGACAGTCATATGCTGTCCAAGTGCTTGCAATGATAGGCCTATGTAATTTTACTAGAGCTAATAAGAAAATAAGGTTAACGTTCTAATCTATCTCGATGTCCTGATATATTATCAGTTACTGTTCAATAACTGTTTGAGTTACTGAGCTCTGGTTTAATACTAGTAACATGGGAGAACGCCTTAACTACTTAACTACCTGTTTAAATACTGCATAAAATGATCTTTGATTAAGTTAGTTTAGATTTTCAGAATGTTTATCACTCAGGATTCACTCAGACACAAAGGGTCTTGGGATAGCTGCTTATGGGACACAAGTGGTCGGTAGAAATGACAAATCAGAGCCTTTTTACATATCTTGGAGTCCATAATGTTATTGCATGGACATACAATTGAATGTTACATTTTACTGACCAGTGAACCTTCGCATCATAAGTTGCCAGAACTGGAATTTTGACCCTATGGTCAAAGGAGTACTCATAAAAGCAGCAAAGAGTCTCAATAGACTCCTGTCCACATTTCACACAGACAGACCAGATGATTGTAGGAGCTGCTGTAGCATTTTCATGTGCTCCTATGGAGGCACTGTCAGCTCCTCATGCCAGCTTCCACTGGGAAATACTTAAGCAGGAATTTAGTTGGTTGTCTAAATCTGAAAGTTCGGCAGCATGAACGCAAACGCAGGAGAGGTACTAATCTCTGAAAAAAAGTCTGTTGCTATAGAAACTGTATCTGGCCTGAACATAATGAAGGCACTGACTCGGGTGGTATGAGGTGAGGTTTTCCTCTCGGCTTAGACTTTGGTTGTTGGCTGCTTGGCGATTGGCTGTTAGGGTTTATAATGCGTGTGACACTGGCTGAGGTTACTAAGGGCCACGGGTCTTTTTTATCCCCACAATAACACGTCTGTATCTACTGCCACCTGTTGCTTATTAGTGGCACTACATTTTGGCCCAGTTTGTCTGATTGGGTCTCATTTTTCATTATTTTATTCTAGTGCAGATTAAGATTAGCCCATATTCCCTTCCCATCCATGAAACAGGTTACAATGAGATATTTTGCTCAAATGTAACTGTATTTAAATGATCTTGCGTTTTCCTCTGCCACCTCTCATCACACCTTGTTCGGTTTCTTAGATATAAACACAGTTGTTTTATCTTATGAAAGTATGTTCTACATCCTTCACAATATATAAATAACACTGTACCTATCATGCCCTCTTCCTCTAATTCCTGTTGGTCGGACTCTCTTGTCTGGTCTTTCTCAGGCTGCCTTAGTGGAGGATTTCCGGGACTTGCGTAAGCAGTTGGAGGCGCAGGGCTTGTTCCGCACAAGTCCCCTGTTTTTTACCCTGCATCTCGGCCACATCCTTCTCTTGGAGGCCTTGGCTTTGGCACTGCTGTGGAACTTTGGAAATGGCTGGATTATTTCAATTCTGATTACTGTCATACTGGGCACTGCACAGGTAGGATGCCTTCATCTTTAACCAACACAATCACCATCAAAGTGCTTATAATGTTCTAATACATACTGAAATAAACAAAGCATAGTGTGTTTGTGTATAATGATGTTGGCCAAAAAGCATATGAAACAGTGACTTGACAATAAATGCACCTGGATAAAATTAAAAAAATGCCAGAACATTATTAGTATTTTTTTCCTTGTACTTTGTTTTTATGTCACATCAGCCTTGTTTATATTTATGCAGGTGAAGAGTGTGGCGATGTGAGCTGGGTCAAAATGTTATTTTGAAAGAAACAGTTTTTCTGCGCATTAAGTGTGTAGCCGTTTTCTATATTTTACCACCAAAAGCAGTATTAAGACAGAATATGCTGAGGTGTGCTTCCTCTCCTCTGTCATGCAGTCTCAGGCTGGCTGGCTTCAGCATGACTTTGGCCACTTATCGGTCTTCAAAAATACCACCTGGGATCACCTAGTGCACAAATTCGTCATTGGACACCTGAAGGTAACAGATCAGGATGCCTACAGTGACTACTCTGCTTCTATATGTCTATAACTGTAAAGATATACACCAGCGTTCAAAAGTTTAGAATCACGTGTTTATGAACAGTCATTATTCTATTCACTAAACTACAATGTAGTAGATCTAATATATCTAATATAAACCACACACCTAAAGGTATTTTTAGAGGCTTTGTTTGGTATTTAAAGTATTTTGGGGAAAAGCTATTTAAAAGTCATTAAAAAAGTGAAATGATAAAAATGTAATGATAAAGGAGAAATGACTCTACATAGATAATTCCA
>JAOUQW010000026.1:9751332-9761669 GCA_028565825.1 Olivaichthys viedmensis
GATTTTTTTTTTGGATGTGAATACTTTTGCTTGCAGGATTTGATGGGATTTGATGTGATTTGATTATATCTGCCTCTGTCTGCCTGTATGTGTGTGTGTGTGTGTGTGTGTGTGTGTGGGCGTGTGTGGAGCTATCATGGTGGCATGAGAAAGAGAAAAACAAACATTCAATCATACAGATTGAGTGAAGATGAAGAAGAGACTGAGAGAGAATGTAAAAGTCTTCACTTCTGATAAAGCATTTTTAACTGTCACTTTTGCTCCAGGACACCTGGATATCCATGGAGATTATCAATCACTTCTCTCCAACAAGTATCCAAACACTCTAACACATCCCATCTCTCCTGATTCTAAATGACCTTCATCCCGACACATTCTAAATCACAGAGGGTTGAATATCAGATGCAATGTTTACGACACATTTCAAGCAGGCATCTCAATAAGATTTCAATCAAGCCAGGAGAAATTAGGATTCATCAGAGTCGTGTTTTATTCAAACCTACCAAGTAGTGGTGGGTGGTATAACATTATGAAAGAGGCACCAAGAGCTTTTAAAATACCATTTCTATTGTGGTTGAGCAGAACTGATGTATTTTCCTTAAAACAATACTTGATGCAAATCTGCTGCATATACAGCTGTGAGGTTGCGGAGAGTGTGAGTTCTGAGTGCTTTAACTTATTTCAGACAGGGTGTAGGAACCATGCTGCTATGCACCGCTTTTGTACACTTCAAATCAGTGTCCATAATAATCAATATGTACCTTCAGGTCAACTGCAGTTGCGCAGCAGTCTTGCGCAAGTACAGCATTTTCTTTAGATTTTTTTATGTCTTAAAAAACATTTCACGTGCCTAAGACCACTGCTGTGCGACTGCGGCTGGTGTGAAAACACACAGTGATTATTATGGCCACTGATTTTAAGCGGTGCAGAAGTGACATGTTTTCTGAGTCCTGTCTGAAATTGGGCGGCTTGTTTATGCTTTTGCCATTAAGCGTTGCATGAACAACGGCGGAAGCAGCACATGGTCCCTGTGATCAAAAAGTAGTTTTCATGTGCACATGACTGTTTAAATGAAAAATGTTATGTGTGATACCATAAGTTTGTAAAAGACTACAGTATTTGGTTGATTTAAATTTAAGTCAAAAGAGTCTTTTGGTAGTCATATTTAGATCACATTTCAATAAAAATGTGTATACTCAAAATTTGAAAGCATAATGATAAAAAAAAAACTGTTGGTGAAAGCACACGGTTCAAAAATCTGCAGAAAATTAAACACTGCATGTACAACTTCTGCCCCATCTGTGCTAAAAAACACAAACACAGAGGCACAAACAGTTTCAACTAGCTACACAATAAAACAAAATCTTTATAGACAGTGATTGCTTCCTAACATAGAATTGGCTTTGGCCACTTTACTATATATATATTATGAGTTACATATCTGCCGTACTTTATAAAAGAAAGATCACTGATCTCCCTTTCGCTTGCTATGGTAATGCACAGTGATCTTAACTGCCAGAGTTCATTACTGTGTACGAGTGGACAGCTTGTCCAGAGGGAGCCCCTTCCTGTCAGAGTCCACTAAGCACACTTCTATCAGTTCTAAAATAGCGCGCCTTTACCTCTACAAACTGCAATTTTAGACATCTGGGAAAAAAATCTCTCTTGTGCCTGTGAGTCTCAAGTGTCGTCCAATCGCGATGATCTCAACTGAGTTCTTCCCGTCAATGGCATAAGGAGGTAAAAGCTGCAGGTGCCAGCGTTCTGAGTCGATGTATCTGAGTGACAGGGTGGGATTTTGAGAGTGTGTATGTCAGTGAGAGAGAAAGAGAGATCTGGCTTACAGAGTTGGCAGCCGCACCAACGCTGCCCTCCACATAGGTTTCGGTTTTGGGCTCCACTGCCAGCTCAGCTTCCAGAATCTTCTCCACTGGCATGTCCTCACTGACGCAGCTCGCCATCTCCAGTTCGGCTTCGCTCCTTTCTTTCGCCCGCTGCCGCTCCTCCTGGACAGCTGGAAGAGCACACACACCCAACACAAACACACACAAAATTATATATACAGTATATGCATATATCATATATACAAATTCACCCACAAATAAAGTATGTGCACGTATGTATAAAAACATTAGCGCACACACACATACACACACACACACACCCCCACATACACACACAGCTGCTTTCACTTTGCTCCCTGGCTACAGATTTCCACAGCAATGGCACAGTCTGTTTTTAATAGAATAGAGGACATTATTCACAGACATGAGAGAGCTAAATCCAGTACAGCCATAATTACACGGGTTCAGGAAGTCAAACCAGCTTCTCTGCGTGGTCTGCAATAATATATCTATATATTATTTGGCTACAGTCCAATACAAATATGATTCAGCAAAGTGAACGAGTTTCCATTTTGCCAATAAATGTCGCGTAATCGCCAATAAAACTGTCCGTTCTACTTTTTGTCAGTTGATGCCCTGTAAGGAAAGAGGCCAACTGGTTTTGGACAAGGTGGAAAACAACAATCTGCCTTGTTTTTGGAAACATCTCACTCTTTCCCATTACTGTCTATAAAAGTATTTTTATAACTTTCCTCCAACATTGTTCCTCCAATTCCTCTTTAGTAGTGTCTCAGATTTCATCCACATTCAAAAATACCAAGGCTCAAACAGAGACCTCAATGGCCTTGTACCTTTTTTCATTGAACCAATTATCAATCCTACATGCCAGTGTGACTACATCCATCTTACATTCCCAGATAGCTGGCATCCAGAGGATCCACCCCCAGTGTTGCCAAAAATATTCAGAGGAAAAGGAACACCAGATGTAGGTATCTACAAACAACACATCTGACTGAGTAGCATTACCACAAGATTCCCTCACACACAGACACTCGAAGCAGGCAGGTGAACCTCATCCTAGACACAAGGGCTTTGTTTAGGCAGACAACTCAACAAATCTGATTATTTTGGCATATCTGAATTAAACGGAAAGATTTTCTGCAGTCTGAACGGCAAAAAACACATAAAATCCGACTTTTTCTAATGAAGACATGTATTTGTTGTATGTACACATGTGACTTGGTTTGACCAGTCAAATCGTATTTCATGTGTTTTTTTTGTCAGTGTGCAACAGTGAAATGTAGCTAGCAAGCTAACAAGCTGACTTTTGCCTGGCATGCACTACTGCATTGTTACTATAGTAACAAATGTTGACATTTGAGTAAATGCAAGTACAGTCTAAACAAACAAATCAGATTTGGTCAGTTGTAATTGAAATCGCCCTGCTGGGTGAACAAAGCCAAGGTGCTGTTCGTACTCAAACCTGTTCGACTGCAGCTAGAAATACACACAGAACATAGGAAATGAGCACCTTCTCTCTTCATGCCCATGGCCAGGCACTTCTGGTAGCGGCAGTACTGGCAGCGGTTGCGCTGGCGCTTGTCTATCTGACAGTCCTTGTTGTCTCGGCAGGTATAGGTCAGGTCTTTCCTCACCGTGCGCTTGAAGAAGCCTTTGCAGCCTTCGCAGCTATACACGCCATAGTGTTTACCTGCAAAAGCCGTTCGTTCATTTCTATTGTTCCGGGCAAAATTTTGTTTTTATGTGTATGTAAATGTCTCACCTGAAGATCGGTCTCCGCAGATGGCACAGATGTGTTTGGTAAGAGACAGCAAGGTGCCGGTTGGCTGTGCTGGAACCTTCATGATTCCGTTCAGGCCCAGAGGAGGTTTGATGTCTTCCGGGCTGCTGACTGAAGTCATGGGGGAGCTGAGCTGAAAGACACACACACACACACACACACACACACGGAGAGGCTAAGAAACAGGTAACCACAGTTGGCAGTCCATGTCTCAAATTCACACAAGCCGTGAAGCACAACAGACCAATGAGCTAAGGTAGAAAAATACACAGTTAAATCATCCAACCTTAATTACAAATGTATGTAGTAAACATAAACATTGTGATATTAAATAGTAATTAAGCCATGTGGTTGCCTTATGATAGCTGACTGGCTATTAATGTGTCCATGAACACGGGCTGCATTCATCCATCTATCTACCATACTTATCTGTATAGATTTCCATGTATCGACTTTACCCCCTGAAATGAGAGAGCTGAAATCTGTTGGAAGCTGAAACTTCATCCTAAAACTCTCTCTCTCTTCTTTCCACTCATTCACAGACACACACAAAAACCCCCGAAATGAAGCAGTAGGATTCTCAGGGACAGTGTCTTATTTCCATAAAGTAAATTATTCTCCCACATGAAGTCTCTGCACTGCATTCATCTCTAACAGCCCATAGGAGCCATCCATCATACATGCAGAGCGACAACAATGTGGACACCTGCGAGAGGGACGTCAGACACAACCACAGGAAACCCTCAAGCAAATACGACATTTCTCTCTGTTTAACTTTCATGAATCTCCAAACATGAACCGACGGAAGAGATTGTTTTAGTTTGAACACCAAAACAAAGAATCCAAGCGTCTCAGTTAAATTTTTTGCTCATTTGTTCTGCTTGTCTTGCTACCAAAAGAAAATCAGTCTTGCATTAAAGCGAATGTCTAATTTGTGAGGAAGCTTCAAACAATCTGCATCTTATCTGTATCACTAAATACTGTCATTCTAATATCTGACGTGTGCAATTTTGAAGGTGAACACATGTACATACAAGTATGCATGTGCACGTATGCATACTCATTCACTCACTTATACACTCTTATACACCCCCTCAATCCCTCAGACACTCTCTCACTCATTATCAGTCACTCTCAATACACTCTCTCCTTAACGCACTCATTTACTCACTGACTATTGTTCACTTATACACTGCCTCATACACTCCCTCACTCACCCACTCACTCAATCACTCTTACTCATATACACACTCATTCACTCATACATGCTCATAGTTTCACTCACTTACTCACTCGCTATTTTTACATGCAGCCTAATATTCCATTAATAATTTGACTGATAGCTCATCCGGAATAATTTTTTTTATGTATACACAGAACCAGAATAGAAAATCTGAATAAATCGGAAAAGAGAATACCGATTGAGGCCAATCTAAATGAAATTTCTAACCAATCAAACAAGGTGGATAATCCATTTAACAATCTGTTAAATAGAAGAATAATTACTCTCTCTCTCTAATAATATAATAATATAGTGTCTAGTATACATAATATAATTCTATACATTTGCTCACTACTGTATACTGACTGCAACGTCACTCTACGACTAACGCCACTGTACTCAAATGCACTTTATCTGAGCCATGGATTTCCAATGCCAACTCGGACCAGACATTGCACATTGAAGGACTTACGCACATGTTCCTCCTTATAACATGAATATTTAATTCAACAATACTAACTCTGAACCTCTTATTTTTCTTTTCTTTACTTTAAATTTAAATTATTTTTTTTATATATAACGTAGCTTTGGTGGGGAACTGCACACTGAATCTCGTTGTACTTGTACAATGACAAAAATATTATTTTATCTTATCTTAATTGCCCTGTAAACCTTTGAATCTGATTATTTTCACAAACAGAATCTTTGCATTCTGCAAATGTGCGTTTGCGTCACGATGCCCATTAGGTGCACAAAGCTGGTCCTTTGAAAAAACAATGTTCATGTCACAGATTAAAAGATTTTTAAACAATTGAAAGCGCTGGGCGCGGGTGGTATGGGCATACAATTAATATTTTGAAGGAGAATGATGCGAGACATGAATGCCTTCTCGCTTTCTAGCCAATAAGGACATTTGGAGTACATTTTGCATAATTAAAAAACTTGTTAAAAACACAAGCAAGACAATTGAACACTCGGCTAATATGCTGAGCTAATGTTAGCTACTCGTTACACTCTGACCAGACTAACGTTGATACTAAATGGCACTTCTTGCATGTGTATGTTTATGTAACAAAGTTTTTCAGTGCTGAGTAAAGGGTACATGCAAACAGTTAATTTAAAATTGGCAATCAGAATGAACTTATTCGGTCTGATGAAAATCTTTGCATGCAAATGTAGCCACTCACTTACCCACACACACACTCAAACGCCTTCACTCACTGACATTTACTGAATTACTCTTTTACTCACTCATACATTCACTCCCTCATCACTCACTCATTTCCACACACACTGACAATCTCATCTACACTCATTTGCTTATCCACTCTGATCCAGATTCTGTCGCAGAGGAAAGACCACTGAATGTCTCATATTATTGTAAGACAATCATGAATTCTTTCCCCTCAGATACGATAAGAATGAACACACATAAATGTCTCCACAGTCACTCCGGTGTGTGCTTAATATGGCTCACTTCAAGAAGCACAGAGGATCTCATTCAGAGAAAAACAATAAAACTTTCATAACATGCAAATGCGGCCAGACCTACAGTGTTGCAGTCTAGGGGGTATGGGACACTGGTTATATATGCATACTGCGCACAGATCAAACAAGAACTACACTAACACAGCTGCAAATGTGCTCCTCAAGGCAACGTTCTACAGAGAAATATCTAAATTTTTAGAAGCGTGACCCTACTTAAGCACACACACACACACACACACACACACACACACGCATGCATGCACATACATAAATAACCCTACCGGTTTCCCTGTTTGCATCTATTCTAATACACACTTGGCTGTTTTCCTTTTGCTCTGTCCTGTCCAGGGGGTACAACCCGATGGACACACACACACACACACTATATCTCCTCTGCCTATTTTAGGTAAACCTGCAACTCAATCTGCATTTGAGTACCGTCTGTGCCAGAGCCAGGAGAGTTTGACTCCACTTTTATACAGAGGGGATGAGGAGATATCAAAAAACCACGGATGAGCTCCCATTTCTCTCTAAGTACATATTAGGACTAAATGATAATGGGTAAAATTATATTCACAATTATCTTTCCCAATAATGAAATCTCTATTATTTGTCACAATTATTCAACCTATTTAGGAACAGAATAGTTTTATTGGTCTTTATCATTTTACATTAAACAGACTTTTGTTTTACACTGTACATTATAACCCTATATTCCTTCAAATGTATAATTCTTTGAATCACAATAAAACTGTGATATATGTTAGTAGCTTCAAGGCTAATCCTAAATGGCTTCCAATTGGCCATATAATGCACTACATAGGGTGCAGAAGCCATTTGTTGTATTGAAATTTGACCTATCCTCTGATCTGACAATTACCACTACCTTCATACTTGTAACCTTCAAAGGTTTGTGTCATCAAGCCTTTGCTATGAAGATACAGTATATATGCATGTATAGTAGCCTGAACAACTGTTTGAGCCAAAGACCACAAAATATTTTTTCCATTTTTGTCAGATTTTAACAGTGATTTCCAATCTGTTAACTTCAGCTTTCCTATAAGGACTTTGATGTAGCTTCCTACAACACAACGGCAGAGGTAAAGTGGACAAGTTGGAAACGGTGATGAGGATCCAGCTGACCTTAACCTGGACCTGCAATGGCACTGATTTATTCACATTCATATCACAGAATCCAGAAAATGCTAATTACCAGGCCAGGTTTTCTATTTTTTTTCTTAGGTCAGTGTCTGAGAGAGCTGACTTAGCAGTCTGTAACTTATTTCTCTACTCGGTCGCTAAAATAGTTTAACGACTTACAAACTGCTTTATTAAAAAGTAGCGATGACACCACCTTGCTACTGGAAAATGGAGTTAAACTAATAGCTTTGCTACTCCAACACTACTGCCCATCATTGCATTAGCCAATTAGATAACTTTAGCAAAGATCACCAATATCACAGTTGATTATGTTTAATTACTTGAGGAAGCCAAAAAATTGTGATCACAATAAAAATACGATTAATTGTGCAGCCCTAGTACATGCCCTTTTCTTGCAGCCCTTTCAAAACAGCACACATTAAATATCTGTAGAGACTATCATCTCGCAGTAGCAGGTCTTTGAGAAAACAGTCTTGAGAAAGCCTTACACACGTCTTCCTGGGAAAAAACGATGAGGTTATTGAGTCTATAAAGTCAAGCCATGTGAAAACATCGGGGTGTCTGTGACAGCCAAATAAAAACAGGTAAAATTTCCAGCTACTGGACTGAGACGGTTATGAACAGAATTGGAAGCTTTGAAGTTTTTACACTTATGTCTTATATGGTGCCCCTTTAAAGACCCCAAAGGAACTATTATGTTAGGAACGGTAGATTTGTACATGGAAAGGTTTTCACTGGGGCCATAGGCACACACTATTGATGTGAGGTACAGCTGGACTTATTTAAACAGGCTTAAATCTGTACTGCATGTACACACTCACTTCATGCCCACTGATTCATATGAAACTCTTTTGGATTTGGTGACATCTTTCCATTTGGAGTGGATCACACTCTATAGTTAAACATATGGAGGAATAAAGCCCTACTCAAAGCTCAAAGTCGCAAAGATTATATGAGGATTGAAATGGGGTCAAAATATTTCTTTAAAAATGGTATAAACATTTATTTGATGGATGAGTAATGAACAGAGATTTATAGCAGATGGACATTTAGTCTTATCCGTATTAATGGTATTCTCACAGCCAAGATTCTCAGATAAAGCAGAGTGGAAACAAATCTCACACTAAGTATCTAAAAACAATGTGCAAATGAGTTTGTGTCAAAATGGCCTAAGGACTCTATGGATCCTCTGCACTGTAGGAACCTAACGTGCTTCAGCTATGGACAGGATGTAGAAACAGTGTGTATGTGTGACACGTGGGTCTGTCTGGGTGTTAAAAGTTTTATTCTGACATACACCACAGTGAGCTGCAGACTTTAACAGGAGGCTCATTTCCCGTCTGCCCAGGTCTCTTCTGGGCCTCTGCTAAGCTCTTTCAGCCAGCTAATAAACATCACAGTGCCCATGTGGCACACTAAGAACACAGGTAAGAAACGTGGGTCACACATCAAGCGCTCTGATGGGGCTAATGAGTATTAAAGGAGGGGTCCAGAGCCTTGGCTAAGAATCCCCCTTTTTGCTAACTGTTAAATGCCAAATGGCAATATCTAAAAGTTTAATAAGCAGACCCCCTCTGGCTTTAGTGGCCAATTTAGAGAAAGGAAGCCTGCATGGTGAGACTGGGGGGAAAAGCGTCTTATTGTTTTCATGCCAGCCCAAACATGTTGGAGCTCCATGCGGGGGCAGCACACAGCACTAATGGCTTAGAGGGTATTTTCCTCTCATCGCTGGGAGGCCTCCTCTTAATGAGGTCATTTATGATAACTGTGCAACAAGGGGTGTATTATATGGCTAACCTTGTTATTGTGAAATATAACACAGCAGCGACACACCTTCTCAGTTCACATCTGGTGTGAGTGCACTGAAAATATTTCACTTCATCTTGAGAGCACTCCGTAGAGCTGTAACATAATACGAGACATATTACAAAACAACGAAAACATGAGAAACATTTGGCTGGTTGTTTATTAGGTCCTCTGCATTGCACAAAATTTATTTATTCTCCCACTGGCACAACACTGCCATGCAGCATTTTTCAATTAGAGCGCCACACAATTATTATTCATACTAATGGTGCATACATTTGCCTACTGACTATGAAAAGTTAATGTTTCCTGGAAACCAAACAAAGAACATAATAATACAACAAAAAAGTGGAATTACATCATTTGGAAACTTCGATATTTCTTTTACAATGTGTCATAAAATCCATTTCATATACAATGCCTTCACTACTGGATGGAAATCCAATAACACCACCAGATTTTATGAGGACTAGCATTTTTCCATGTTTGAAATATGACACAAGTGCCAAGCTTCCCGAGCTGTACATAATAAAAAAGTACATAATAAAGCATCGTTTCAGACTGATAAGATTCTAAAAAACATGGTGTTCAGAGGAACCCAAACATCAGAAGGAAATACTCTCTGAACTGTTTATGCACATATGTGTGTGCATGTACTAACAGGACAAGTTCACATTTTGGCATGTGCACATAGTGCTTATGGAATCTTTGGACCCGTTTTTTCAACAATTTAAAAAGTTACAGTCTCTGACCTTATGCTCTTAACACTTTTGGGAAACCAGTCAGCAATGTAAATATCGTGTGCTAATAAGAAAACTGAAGGGTCCCCTTTAATTTCTCACTTAAATATTTATTGTGTTCTTTGGAGTGTCACATTCCCATCTATGTCACGCGCACGGCTGTGCGTGTGACATAGCGTGGCGGTAGCTACGGCAACAGCGCACCATGCGCGTTTGTTTATGTTGTGTTCCCTCGTCTGTGTCACGTGAATCATGTTAAGTGTTCCCAGCTGTTC
>JAOUQW010000026.1:9822443-9844934 GCA_028565825.1 Olivaichthys viedmensis
TGCTGGTCCGTATCTGCATGATTTTATTCATTGCGCTGCTGCCACACGATTGGCTGATTAGATAATTGCATGAATGAAAATTGTACAGGTGTTGCTAATAAAGTGCTCGGTGTGTGTCTATTTATATTTAAATATATGCTTCATGGCAATTGTATTGTTACACAAGTACTGATTTCTTTATTTCACTTCTAGTTTTTTCCAGAATTTCCACAGCTATCTAGACCGAGTGCACAGTGTAGATTTTACCAGGTCCTTGGACTTGTCACTCCAGGTCAGTAGTTTTTAACCCCTTTTTCTTCGAGTCAGCCATTCGTGTTAATGTGTTTAAGGCTGAAGCAGGCACTCCAAACATTATTATTTATATAATTTTGCTATGTGCCACCTTTGTTCTTTTCTGTATCGACTAGAAGAAATCGATAGCAGGCACCCAGCCCAGAATACACAACTGCAGCTGCTCAGTGCCTTCATCATTGGATAAAAATCCCTGTGATACATGGATTGGAGTTGTTCTAAAATTTATAAGGATCAATAAGCCGTATTTCAAGGCCAGTGAAACAATGTGTTAACTAACTTGATTGTGGGTTCAATCCTCCACATTGGTTCTGTACCTGCCAATACTTTATTAATGTTATTTTGATGTCTGTGTCTATTGTTTTAACCATAGTAATTGTGATTAGAATTTATTAACAGGTCAAAATAGCTCCATTATTTTCGGATATATGATTGAAGTGATTTTATTATCCTAATGTCCAATTTATAAATCCACCTTCTCTGCCCATCCAGTGATACCGCTTGGTGGGTAATTTGTGGGTAAGATGTTGTTGGACAGTTGAAAGATGTTTCTCCTGGTGGCACTCTGCAAAACAATTATCTCTTCAGATATCCTAATTGCTGCTGTAACCTTTCTTGTAGCAGCACAGAAAATCATTAAGCAGCTATCAGAGAGAGAAAGACCCATCTAGGACCTCACGATAAAATCTAAATGTACAATGGCACCATTTCCAGATGAAATTAGTATATCATCTCACGGTGCTAAAAAGGCTGAGTAATGGAGTAATTTTCTAGAATTTTCAAGAAATATAATGATCAGTTCAGAGGAGACACTCATTCATACATATGGAGGCCATGTTAGACTACTTCTCATGATTTCAAATAGCTCTTCTGTAATCTCCATTTAGGAAATTGCTGTAAGTAGCCATGAAAGAAAAGAGGAAATCAATATGTCTTTCAGTCTGTCTCACAGACAGGCTCAGAATGGGCGCTTTGAGGGTTAGACATGTATGGCGCTTCAGAGAGATAGTTGAAAAGGAACGTTTGATCCTCCACAGAGAGGTCTTAATGTTTAACACTGTTGAATTATCACTGGTATGCAAATAAAGCTGTACAGCACAAAACAAAAATAACGCTCTATGATTGTTACTGTTAATGTTAATGTCCATTTCCAATTATATTCATAGAGCATACACAGAAAAAATATTTTTGAAAAAATTTATTCAAAGATATCTAACTAGAAAATATTGATTGTGCTTTCATTTGAGCAGCTGAAACATATAAAACATGCTATTTTAACTAGGATTAAATCTTCCCTGACCTTGATGTCAGTTCCAAAGAATTGCTTTATGTGAAGTGCTAATGAAACTATAAATTTGTGGCAATGATAGCTTTACAGCCCAGCTGTAGCACCAAAACCACAATATATCAGTTCATTTTCACCTGAGCTATACATTTATGGCCCTGGGATAGCAGAGCTGCCATGACCTACTGTGAATTGTTATTCTCTCTTCTCTTTCTCTCTCTGTTGGTTAAGCTGAACCTCACGCAGGGCATGTGTGTTCAGCCAGTGGTGCCAGGGTCATTTTGCTTGTACTCTCAGAGCTCTTTCCGCTTCAAACAGCATTCATTATGCATGCTCAGACAACAGCAGCCATTGCCATATAGCATTTGCAAATGTTAATTGTTGCTGAAAGTCAGTGTGTGGTTATCTCCTGCAGCAAGAAGGAGACAGATAGAGGAAGATCTCAATTCTTCAATTGATTTTAAATGCATTATTGTATGTACTGTATTTGTGATGCTTTGTACAGCTTTGGAGTGTATTGACATTTAAAGCTTATCTAATTAAAGTATGCTACTTCACTGTGTGAATCATGTGTAAATTGTTATTGAAAGGGTTATTGGCACTTGCGAAATATTAAATAAGGGAATATCATATGACATTTCTGCTTGGTTTGCAAAATGTAAATGTATTCTCATGAGACAGAGATAGGAAGAAAGAGAGAAAGAGACAAGGTGGCAAAGGGAGAGAGAGAGAGTGAAGGACTGGCAGACTGTTTTATATCTGATAAACTGATGCACAGTTTCATATTTGATCAACCCTGATATGTACAATTACATAACTGTGTATTGTTAGTGCACTCCCTACATTAGTCTTACTGATAACTGAGAAATATAAGATTTTTATACCTCATGAAAATGAGGCAGAGCTTCACTATATACAAGGGAATTTTAGTCTGACAGAACATGAAATTCTAATTGATTTATTGAAAAAGCAGCAAACACTCATCAGTATTGATAAAAATAGAAAATAGCCCACTGTAACTGTCAAATTTTAAAATCACTTCAAAATCATCTCTGTTTTAAGTGTACTTATAAATATTTAAAGAAAATATTTAAACAGCCTGTTGGTGAAGCGGATAAACAACTATTCACACACACAATGTTGTGTTCATCTCACTTTGTCTTGGGAAAATGAGAGCATTGCTAAAAGATCTCTTGGATCATGTTGCTATGACAACAGGGGAGAGTGTAGGGTGTGAAAGCGATTTCAGCAATGTGTAGGACCACATTTAGAGCCACTCAATATACATGGTATAGAGAATAAGGGGAAAAGGAACCATGATTTATCCATTAGGACAGCCAACTTGGCCAGGCTGGTCAATAAATGAACCCATAAGCTGCTACTGATTCTAATATTTGTAGGCTACCATCAAATGATTGCCTTGGTGCTCTTAATGCTGTTAAACTAGAACAACATATGCATTTGTTTGCTTTACTGTATGTCTGCGTCACATAAATCAAATTTTATTTTGTATTTTAATTAATTAAAGTTAAAAAAAAGAATAGATAATAAAATCTAAACCTGAGTGGGTTTTTACAATTCACAGCTTACTGTATAGGCGGCAAAGAATGGGCGCCCTGATAATCGGCCAAATAAATCAGCATATTGGTTCAGGATGGACTCACTAATCCCTGGGACCTAAGAGCTGTGGAGCTTACCAAAACATACACCCACACTATAGACTCCCAGTCTGGAACCATCTGTTAACATGGACAGTGTTTGAGGGAGGGGAGAGAATAACGCCCTGATTGTTGGAAGAAAATTTTAATATTGGTCAAGGATCAGCATCCCTAGAGAAAGTCTAATGTTAGTCTTTGTGAGAAACACAGGAAGACTGATTTCAGATCAGTAAGGAATGGCAGATTTTTACCAGCACTGCCTACACATGTCTAGGAATGTTCTGCTCTCCGATAAAGGCTCTCTTTCACTCATAGGGTCCATTAGACCTATGATCGTTGTGGCTTAGAACTCAGATGGTGTTCATGTTTTATTCAACTCTGGCGCTGAGACTAGGAGGTGCTGCAGACTGGCGTGAAGGAAAAAGGCAATAATGGTTCTTGGAAATATCATATGTGTGTGGACTTAATAATGTCCAATTTTCGTTTTAATGGACGTCTTAGGTACTGTCTCTATTGTTTCTAGTCTTTTATGTTTCCTTCCACCACAGTAGTTGTCGATGAAGTTGATATCTTGTCCAATTTTCCCATGAAAAAAAAGACTGCAAAAGTTTCAAAACACATTTATAAAATTTGATTTTATATTTCCAGCCCATTATGCTTTGTTCCTGGGGTCTTGGTGAAACCCACCGTGCCAAAACTATCAGTGATACTGCAGCACGATTATTTAGGGTGCTTTAGAATCAGTTCACTATTCCCCCATGAATGCTGCATTTAGCCTGGACCTTGCAGGTGAAGCATGTTACAATTAAAGCGTCCTGTCTTTATGCATCTCATTTCATCTGTGATGCAGTGCAGTTGGCAGATGTGCTCAAATCAAAACACCGCCACTTTCTACTATGCATGACTGGGCAATATTAACATTAGGAACAATGACAACTCAGTCCCTAATGGAGTGTGTTGGTCTAGCATCATACATTAATGATCAAAGTTTAACTTGGGCCAAGCCTGGGATGGAAACAAAACAGCAATGAGCATAAACTTGGAAACAGTGTTGGTCTGGGATGCAAACTACTTGAGCTGGAACTGTGTATAAAAAGATACACTGATAATGTGAGTGAGGGGCAATTGAGTGATAATGATTAGTTGGTAATGGCTAGGTCAAATAATAGGGGCATATCTTGGGCAAAGGTCCTTTAAGGGTTATGTTGTCCTGAAGATTATGTCTTGTGCCCTATTGAATGCTGGATTACACTTTAAACATGCAAAAGAAGGTCATTCTCAGAAAATAATTTCTATTTCTACTCAATACAGTTTTTCCAATTTTTGTAGTCCATCAAAGGCTTGTTGTACTTCATCCATACAAATAGTAGAACAGACTCCATCAAAAACAGAGTGGATGTTCTTCCTTTAAAGGAACAGCTGTATCACAAAAGCTCTTCCAATTATCTCCAAAGCTCTGACCATTTGATGGACAGTACTCAGACCTGTTCAAAGAGACACCTCGCCTCACACCACATACATCCTCCCATGAGACAGGACATGGAGAATATTGAACAAAAAAGCTCAAGGTTTACACTTGACTTATGAGAGAGGCACAAATTCCTCCTATTCCTTAAATCCTAATCAATTCATTGGACAGTTTCTACTTTAACAGAATGAGACCTTCCTATTTTCAGGTCTGCAGTTGCAGAGACTATTCTAAGTTGTCCAATTTCCCCTCTGCAATATTCGCTCTCTGCAGTCTGTTGCAATTGTGAAATGTGGTTATAGGGTTTGTTTGCATCATAAAAATAACTTGGCACCTATCTTCATTTTCCAATGTTACTTTGCTGTCTTTCTTGTAGGGTGCAGTGTAGGTGTGGGTGTGATGTCATAAATATACTTGAGCATACCGTTTTATATAATGGTTATTCTCAGTCATCTGCCTTCACTGTCCAATGTTAAACCTTTATGATTAAAAAATAAATATCAGTTGCTTTATGAATTTGGTTAGAGTCCTGTAATTATCTCTTATCATCGAAAATGATACTGTGTTCTTTGTTGGTCTTACAGTCATTTTTTCTGGCATTCCCTTAACTTTCTTCTTGTCAGCAGTATTCATTCTGTCCTGTGAGCTAATGGGTTCTGTATTCCTGACTGGCGGGGTTAGCTTGTGTAACAGCTTCAAGGCTTACTGCATTCGGTTGGCTGTCAAAAGGATGACAGATGGGGAGGCTTGCTCATGCCATACATTATTATCAGCTCGAAGAAGAGGAGAGTGAAAGCGCTAGCTCAAACACTACCTGTGACACAGGCCTGATCTATCACCATCCCCACCTTCCACATGGAAACTAAAGTCATTCCATATACCTTCACAAAGCCATGATTAAACTGTTAACCCTATAATGTAGCTCAGGCTTTATTTTCAAACCTGGATCTGATTAGTTTATGACTGAGAATGACTTGAGAATAACACTCTTGTCTCTCTTTTGTCTCTGTGTGACATAACATAGCTTATTGGAATTTATTCTCACCATGTTCAAATAAGAAGTGTAACTGCTTGTAGTTTTAGAATAAGTAAAGCAGGTTATTGCCTGGTCAGATAGGAGCTCAAGTAAAAAAGGTATGTCCAGGTGGTGTTAGCTGATGGCCGGGCAGATAAATGACTAATAGTCTAGAGACTAATCTGAGCGTAGCTCTCAAAAGCATTACTGACCAGATGGATATCTCGTTGAAGTCTTTTGTCAAACAGAAGATTTTGCCAAAGGGTTTAAAGCATCTTGCATTGTGTGTGGAGGACACTTGCAATGTTAATGTCTAATAAAGCTTGTGACCTTGGATTTGAGTCTGCATTCATTAGCCCGAATTTCTGATTGCCCACTGCTAATGAATATGCACTCTAAAGGCATAACCAAAGCTTTTTCTCTAGCACCAACACAAACAATATTTCATCCTTTGGGAAAGATTTCAATAAGCTGCTCTTTAGCATGGTGCCAGCACTACCTTCTCCTCCTCAGAAGTGCACTGTGGGTATGGAGAGACAGAAGGGAGAGGAGCTTGTTTCATCCATGGACCGACGAGGGAGACAGATGGTCTCACAGCCAGAGCTGCATCTCCATTCTCTTCATCTTGGCAGCCAAACATGACAGTCTATGACTCAAGTCACGGCGCTTCCTGGAACCAGATACACACGTTCCACACATTTTGTTATAGAAGTATGACTAATGAAGATTTTAATTTAAAATCTGATGGACTGTGGATGAGCAGTATTCAGGCCATGAGCATTGACTAATCACTTGAGGATCCTAGAGTTTGAGAACAACTTTATTTCTTAACAGCATGAAATCAAGAGCATATGGTGTTCTCCCCACTAAAACATAACAGCTGCCTTAGGTCTAACAACTTTCTAAGTCTTTTTACGAAACCTCCTCTCTACTGAGAGCAGGAGAGAAAAGTTTGATGAGAAGCTTGAGAAGAGAAAATGTGATGCCTGTCTTTGATCTCAGGCGGAATTCACACACTTTGATTTGTATTCTGTTTGAACAAGCAATTTCAAATTATATCATAAACTGTCAAAATTTTACACCTTCATGGTCGTCATGGTACTTCCCATTAATATACCTATGTATAAAAATAGTTGCAGTACGTCCTTAAATATGCCTAGGTATACAAATAATATTCTTTTTATTTACAGAATAAATTATAAATTTATTTATTTCACTTTAAAGCTGTTCCAACTTAATGCACCATGGTTTACAGTAAAATAAGTAACATCCAAACTGATCTACTGTAGGCACAAGAAATGTGATATTGCTCCAGCAATATTCTCCCAGCCACCATTTTCATGCAGCAGAAATGGCCTGCAGCAAACCACCACTCATTATACAGTGCTATTCCTGGCTGTATGGTTAATGCATGGCCTCTCATAGCCCATGCCATATTAATGGAGAGAACATATAATGTCTTTAGGGGTTTGTAAAAGCATTATTATGATCAATCAATGGATGGGAAACTGCCTCTCTTATTACTAATGCTCAAGGAATTACTTTGTTGTGGCTAGTTTCCTCTAGGTGAACTAGCAGGAGGTGCTGGGTGGAATTTGAGGG
Organism: Olivaichthys viedmensis; assembly: GCA_028565825.1. Classification (NCBI taxonomy): domain Eukaryota; kingdom Metazoa; phylum Chordata; class Actinopteri; order Siluriformes; family Diplomystidae; genus Olivaichthys; species Olivaichthys viedmensis. Next base: position 9,829,763 of record JAOUQW010000026.1, read on the forward strand.
CTGTGATCATTCATGCTAGAATTTCCACACCAGTCTGAGCAATGTGAGTGCAAAAAGACTAAGACAGCGATGCCCTCTGACCAGCGGTCTGTGCAGCTTTGTGATATATTTAACCCTGACAATCAAAACTATGTCAGACACTAAAGCTACAAAGAAAATGTGGATATGTCCCAGTATGCACCAAGAATGGCAATCTATTCTGGCTTTCCATTAAATTATTGGAATAAATGGAATGAGATGGGAAAGACGTGCCATAGTGAAAATCCATTATGGCTCATTTACTTTTGACTTTAATGCAATTTATGCTTAAAAATAGCACCTATAAAAGTTTTTCATTTCGTTATGAGGTTCTGGTTTTATGAAAGCATGCAAAAACCTTGGCAATCCTGAATGGATTAGAAAGATTCAGCAGGATTCATCAGAAAAGAAAAAAAACCTCAGCAAATATTAGTATTGATGACAATAATATTTAGGATGCTAGGAACTGTTATACTGTAGCATTGCCACAGTGGAATTTTGTAATACACAAGGTTGCAAGCTTAAAACCTTATTGTGTTACTTTAGAGAAATAAGCATAAATGTCACAATATTGCAGGTTATGATATCCCTGCTCTTTCAGGGAACTCTGTTATTGCCACCTGTCACCCCTGTCATTGATTAAGTACTGCTTATGAAAAGATGATATTGAGAAATTCTGTCTTTTGGATTAAGGATTTTGGTAAAATTTTGGGAACAGGTGTAATAATTTCTTAATGGCGCTCTACAGGATTCTAAAAGGTTCTTCTTGACATGAAAAATGGCTCACCTGTTGGGAAACATTGAAAGACTCCAAAGTGATTCCAGTCCAGGTAGAGCTAGAGAATGGAAGTTATGCAATTATATTACAGCTTTCAAAACATCAGTAATTTGTAGCTTTGTCTTCTCATAATAGTATGGTATGTGTCTGATGAACATACACAAAGCTGACAAGCTAGACATAAGGAGTTTTAGGATGTGTCAGGAACTTCCTAAAAACAGTGTGTGAGGGTGAGATAAACCTAGCTTCATGCTGTTAACAAGAGATAGTGTGGTGTTTGTGAATAATGTGCTGAAAAAGTGAAGGTGTAGATGGCATTTACCTGTTATTTAGTGATGAGATTTCTCAGCTTCATAGTGTGAGAGAATATAATTATTCATTGCCTATTTCGACTGCTTACTGACTGACGTCATTGAAATGAGAAGTTCCTCCAACTCTTTACCTCAATTCTATTTGTATCTCTTCCACATTTGGAGCTGCAACACATATCTGCCATAACTGAAGGACTGGACTAACTGCAGAGTATACTGACATATATACGACCTTATATAGTGCGACTGTAATTAGTTTATTCCCTTCTACAAAGCTATCTGTATGGAATCCAGGTGAAGCTGGAAACTAATACACAGTGAAGATACTATGAGCTAATGACCCAAAAAAAGAGAGAAAAAACACTCTGAGCCTCAGCGCCTTAGATTTGTGCACTTTATTAATGAAAATCCCACATGAAAACCCTGCAAAGTCCAGAGCTTCATATTGGCAGTGTTCTGCAGTGCTTTTCTCCTAATGAGGCTATAAAACAAAACTGCTGCTGCTGCTAGTTGCTGGTGGTGCTGACCACTGAATGCTGTTGATTAGGATAATTGAGATAATAATCTGGCTTTTTCATTCATATAGCAGCATGCTTCAGCCTTGCTTCAATTTGTAGTAATGCCTTGGGGCTATCAAGTGGCTATTGTCACTGGGTCACTGATGAATTAGTTCACATGCTTCTGCCCTCATTTCATCTCAAGTAATATCACCTCATGATTTCAGTCATAAAAAATTAATGAAATGGGGGAAGGGCAATGCAATCCTGAGGCACTGACTCTCTGACATGTACATACATTTTTTCTTTCTGCAGTATATGAAATTAGGAAATAGATGTGCTACTGGCCAAGTGGCCCTGAAACTTCAGCAGACAATTGAAAACATCTGACTTGTGTCAATGATTTCCTCTTGAAGCACCAAGCATCCCTCATTTTATTGAAAGATATATTCTTCTACGAATTGATCAATATCCAAGTCTTGCATAAACAACAAATATTTATTCTTTACTACAATATTTGCATATTGCTTTTCTGTTTGTAGTCAAAAGGAAATTTAAATACAACAAAAGCACATCGTGTAACTGTAAAAATGCCATATTTATAAGGTAATGGCTCAGAGTGTCTCAGTGTCGGAAATGGTAAAACAGTGCACAGACCCAACATTGTTTTCTTACCCTGATCTCAAGATCAAAAAGCAGGGGAGAGACAGCGGGAGAAAGTGGGGCATGCTTGTATTCCTCAGGGGCTTCATTCTGGTACAGCGCTGCTTATGTATTCATTAAAAAACTGTCAAAAATCTCTGTGACAATCTCTGTTCTGGCATAACTGTTTTACTTGCTACCAAAAATAGCTAGACTGCGATCAAACACTGGTTGGTGTAAACCAGTCTCCAATACTATGGACCACAAAATCTTCACTGAGACACCTTGATTCGTGATTTGGTGTAAAAAAAAATAAAATAGAAAAATTGTTCCTCAAGGATTCTTTGGATGGTTAATGTATCTAGCTTTCTAAAGAGGTTCTAATTAGAGCCTTTTCTGAAAGGGAAACCCTCTATTGTAGGATTTTACATAGAAACTTGAAGGGTTTCCATAGAGGTAAGCAAAAAAAAGATAGATTTAACCTTTTTTTTTAAGTATGATCTTTTAACTTTTCTACCCTATATTATTTCATGCAAACCATCCAGTTGATTGTGTGTGACATCTAAGAATAAATACAGATGGTTGAAATTTGTGTAATCACTGTAGGTGATTTTTTCATGAGTTTATTTTTTTTACATATTTTTTTAAAGCGTGATGAAAGAATTCCAGAACAGTACAGTCAATTAATTTAGTATGCTGTAAAATGTCATGCAGAACCAGTAATATTAGCTGTTAATGATTCATTTTCAGGCTGTAAATACCGCTTGTCCTTTGATGTGTTTAAATAAATGAAAAAAGCTTCATTTGACCTTTAAGGCCATGGCCTTGCACTATGAACAGAGCTGGCACATCATTTCCATTACGTGCGTGCCTTCACTCTGTCTAAAGCTACCATGGAGATGGCATTTAGTGCCCTAATAGAACAGCAAGTTACTGTCGGCAAGTGCAGGCTGCTCCGCTCTAATGACAGCATGAGAGTAAACGTAAACTTAAATGGATCTTCTAGTGCTTGGGCTTAAGCATGCATGTACATGATGCATATGTGCTTACATATTTGAACAGAAAAAAACATTGTATATACAGTCTAATTACAGTTTAAACCGCCCCCCCCCTGCCCCCAAAGCATCACCACCACCTCTCTCACTCCACTGTTGTAGTCAATTATCCTCTAGTCCAGCTTGAGTCTCAAGTTAGCCGCTCCAGGCCGAGTCTAAGTGATCTCACCCTAGTCAAGTCGAGTCCTGAATGAGGTCCCAGGGGGATGCGGGAAGGGGGGGGATTCTGGATAGCTTAATGTATTGCAGTGGGCCGTAGTAGCGTAGTTTTTCCGTAATGTTATTTAATGTTTATGTAGCAGATGTACACATGTAACGCATGCAACGTTCAGGAAAAACTCCAGTGCAGTCAAAGTCTGAGTGTCGAGCCTCAGATCACAGATAAGCAAGTCCAACTCAAGTTACAGGTCATCACCACTGTGTAGAAATTGAGCACTACATCAGTGTCTCTCCCTGCAAAGCGATTCTACCCTGATAACTCATTGCACCTGGTTTGGAGAAAGAAAAAAAACCACAATGTAACCACGTGCGCAAATCACTAAGACGCAACCGAGGAGCAAGGATGCAGTCGCCATAGCAACCGCTTGCTCCTCTCGCCACTGTTTATACGCGAAACCGCTGTGCAAACAGTCAGCATGACCTTGCGCCATTATTCGATGTATTATTCGTTTGTTATCAGAGAGGTACCAGTTCTACTGAGTGCTGTAGGCGCGTCCAAAAACCGTCCAATACCGCCGTAGGCCAGTGCTGTAGTAGGCGGTTTGGACGAAGCCTCGCGCGCCCCGTCGCTCTTTGAATCTCCCACGCCTGCTCGTGTCACTTCCGGTTCAGCACCACAGCTAAGTCCTCGCTTCTCAAATTCGCCTCCCACACCTGCCCTTCTCGCATTAGGAAGCCAACTTTTTGCTAGCGATGAAGTAAATATATATCTATATACAATTATTATTATTTTTTGTTGCCTCCTTTCTTTCTTTTTTGTGTGTGTGTGTCGTCTTCAGAAGCAGCCAAGGAAGGAGGTCGAGGACGCGTCGGCAAAAAAAAAAAACCCCAAAAAAATAAATAAAAAAAAAAAAACCCCGAGACGCGATGCTGAAAGAAAGCTCCGCTGGCCTGACTTCATCGCTTTCGTTATTTTGACACCGACGACTTCGAGAAAGCTATTCAACACGGCCGCGTGAAAGGAGAGCCGGCCGATCGTGCTCAGCTAGATCTGCATGCGATAGCTTTGGACCAGGCGCTACCGGCGGCGAGAAGATGCAGCCTGCAAGCAAGCTTCTGAGTCTCACCCTGCTCGTCTTGATGGGAACAGAACTCACCCAAGTAGGTTTATAAAACGCCATTTTCTCCCTCCCCGTCCAACTAGAGCGGGCTAATTGGTCGGAGACGCACGGAATGATCCGGTTTTTGCGCTCGCAAAAAAAGAGAGAGATCTCCTCTCGGGTCCTTATTGGCTCGATGACGCTTTTTAGACCAGCTGCGGCAATGTGGGGAAGCCGATTTCAAAGCTATAACCGCTGTAGCACCTCCGCCTGCTCGACCACACGGCCATAATACTTGCACACAAATGAAATCTGCAATGCTGAATTCACCAACAAGAGTTGAATTCTCTCTCTGTCACAGCATAGGACGTTAACACTGGAGATGTGTGTGTGTGTGTGTGTGTGTGTGTGGAATAAGAGTGATGCTGGCATCAAGGGGATTCTGTGCAGATAGGTTTCTGGAAAGGAAAAAGGTGTTTTAGAAGAGGAACCCACAGCCTTGTCCTTTCTCAAGTCGAAATAGTAATAGGGCGATGCATGTTGAAAAAGAGGGATGGATGCTCCAATAGTCTCTTTTTCGCACGATATCAAACCATATGAGCAATAATAAGTCTTCCTCGCGTGAAGCAGTAAATCTTCACTGCCGTGCCTGGTCTCTAGTGGTCTTGCGCCTCCCTGGACTCTGAAGACTAAATTAGTGTCCTAAATGGCATTTTCTTCTCCTACAGAGAAACTACCACTAGTTTTTTTCTTTCTTTCTCAGACTCAGCCCGAAACCCGGACTGGAAAATTCCTAAACACCCTCACTTTCATTGTTGCCCGTTAGATATGGACAGTTTTAGTAGGTCAGCACCCAGGTCACAGTTCACACTAATCTTTTTTTATTTATTTTTTTGAGGTTAGTCGTATTACAATTTACTACAACAAAAGCGGCTTCTCCTTTTTCCAGGTCGTTTTATTTATTTATTTTATCTATTTTTATTTGACTGTTATAGACAACGTCAAAATAAGCAAGCAAAAAGGGTGTAAAAGCATTGCACCCTGTGCATCATCACAAAGTTCTGAAAGGACAAAACAGAAATAACAAGTTCACAAGCGTATACTGCATACATTTTTCTTCTTCTTCTGATATCGCAAAAGTTTATGTGCAACCATTTTTTTTTCTGCAGCAAAGCAATATGTATTAGTTCAACACTTGTAGTGTGGATTAATGCAGTGAATAATGCTGCCACATGTAGTGAGAAAATACATTCAGAGTTTCTCGCAGAGGTATAACGTGTGTGATTTTAATGCAGCCTGCAAAAATAAAAGCACTAGTATATTTAATCAACTCAGATCATGTTTGGTCCAACACAGCAATTTACAGAAACATCATAGAACATAGTTAGAGAGGAATTACACTATTGAAGACATATTTTTTTTTTTTGATGACGCGTTAAGGTATATATGGAAGCGGGGGACATGGTGATAAGAGGTGAAGACTCACCTCATGTGAGGTGCGACCATTTGGGCAGTCATGTTACCAGATTCAAACTAGGAATATCTGACGATCAAACAAATACCAGTTATAATTTTCTGCATATTTAAGCCTTTTGGCCTGTTAGGCTATTTATTTTTTCCTGGATCAGCGCATTATTAGCTGGTTTAGCCATCCAGAGAACATAGAAATCTAGATAGATAAGTGAATGTTCACTGGGTTACACAAGGTCCCCTGCCCCACATTTTATAAGCACGTAAAAAGTATTATAAAAAGGGGAAACAGCCTACACTATTGACCATGTGCTACTCAAATGAACCATCATCCTTAAATACCAGGTGTTATGAAGACGACGAACTATGATGAAACACTTATCAGCAGGGAAGGTCACTAGCTAAAAAGATAAAGAACCATGCACTGCCCCCTGTTGGCTAATTCATATCTTGTCACTCTGGAGAATTATCAGTTGGCAACAAATTGGCATTCATCAGTTTATCATGTGCATTTTTATTCTCATTTGATTTCCTGTACCCACTATTTTGTCATTAGTCTGCTGTTAATGACCGTGATCATAATAAAACACTTATAGTCAATGAAGGATCAACTTACGAATCGTTCACAGATTTCACTGTGACCACGGAATGGCATTCAAATGATTTCTTTGTTCATCTCTATTTCAACCATCTAAGAGCAAGAGGATGTGAGCATCTTTATGGGCTAAAATCCTCGACCGATCACATTTTCCGATCATGCACGCTTTTCATCGTGTGATCTGTTGCTAATTGTGCATTTATATGAATAAGCTCGAGGTTTCCTTAGATCTCACAACGTGTATATAATGCATGGGAAAATACAACATGTACATTTCTGAGCGCCTCATGAATATTCAATAAGCTGCGCGGTGGGCGGGGACACCGGACCAATGAGATGCTCCGCCGACTCTCTGCAGTTCTCGTTATTGGAACAGAGGAGGCGAGCCGAACGGGTCCATCAGCAGACCCGCACCGCGAGCATCCGCGCATCACCGCCGGGGTTTAGGGGTAAAGAAAAAGCGCAGCGGTCATGTCCGAGGTGGCGCGCTCCCCAGCCGGCGCGCAAACGCACTGCCAAACTTTTATGGGCTACACGGGGCTCCAGATTCGTTCTGCATCGGAATGCGTATAATGAAGGAATTGAAGAGAAAGAAAGGCGCGCAAAGATGTCGTTGCCCTTGCTGAAGATCGGCGTTGTGCTCAGCACCATGGCCATGATCACTAACTGGATGTCGCAGACTCTGCCCTCGCTTGTGGGCCTGAACTCCAGCAGGCTGATGGCGGCTCCGCCTGCGGGCGCGGACCGTAGCATGGCCGTGAGTTACCGCGCTGTACATCACGCTCGACTCATGTGATCCCAGTAGCCTGATGCGATCACAAGAGCATTTGTGCAGAGGGGCATTGCTTATTGTAGAATTGACCTGTTTGGGAACATGGTGGAAATTAGAATTTCAGTTCGTTAATTAGAATTAGACTGCTGAGATTCCTAAATGGATTAGATTATTGCTGTATGTTGTTTCCTATTTAATCACTTAAAAAAAAAATTCTATATATATATATATTGAAATGCTGTCAAGTAAAAATTCTTAGTACATCACTGGCATTATTGTCATCACTGGCCTTTTGTTTTTGGGTTTTTTGAGACACCAACACCCTATAGAAGGTGTTAAACACCCAAGCATATCCGAATGAGAATCGCACCACTTACTTACATGGTTATAAATTCAACCTCAAGGGATCTGATAATTGTTTTTATATTTTTAAATATTTTTTTAATATATATATATATATATATGATTATATTTAATTTTGGATTTTAAATGTGTAAGCGCACTAATATAGAATTAAATGATCGTGAACAGACAAGTTGTGCAACATGTAAGGAAACGACGACGAGCTGTTTAAGGAAAATATGTAATTGATTGGATTTCTGTAACCAGTGCTGCGAAAATGTGTCTCAGCATTGATATAATAACTTGGAGTGCATTAGTACAAAAGCTGTTTTCTGCTTATCAGTCATCAGAAATCCTGATTTTCCTATTGTTTAAATCTAAACTATGCTTCTGTAAGAAACTAATATTTTGAAAGTCCGTCTAAATGTGCTTTTCTTTTAAAGGTCCATCTAAATGGGCTATTACTGCGTTTCTCTGACCATTTTTATAGAGTTTCAAATTTGAGATTATGGTTCCATATATATTCTTAACATAATTGCATTTATTAAACTGAATATTTAGTTATTAAACTAAAATTGGAAAGATGCACCTTCAGTTTCATAAAATTCCCTTGTCATGCCCATTGGAATTAGTATATGAAGTATTTGTTTCATTATTGGAGATTCGGCTAACGTATAGGGGACAGTTTCTCCATTGCAGAAATCCAGATGACTATTTCACATGAAGATCACAAAGAGAATTTTTAGATCATAAATTCTCTTTGAATAAAAAAATGATTGTGGTTCAACTCGTGTGAAGGCTCCTAGACATTGCAGCTGTGTATGTGTGAGAGCCCTTCGTTTGTACATGCAGCTCCTGGGGGGGAAAAAAGAGTGTTCAGCTTGTGTGAATATGTCGTCAGTTGCGCATGGCACAAACCCAACATGATGACATAAGTGGAATATCTTGCTGTGTTCTTAGGAGGAGCACATATTGGTGCAAAGACACAAAGAAAAATGTAAAAAATAATTTTAATTTTCAATGGTGTTCACTTGGTTTTAGAGTTGCTTCTAACAGTCTGTATTGATTATTCAACCCCCCAACTGTACCTGTAACCAAGGGCTGGAGAATGGTCATTTCCTGTCTCCTTTTAAATAAGTAAGATATAAAGATGGGGTTCAGATCCTCTGGTGTGAGACTCTAGCCTTTCTCACTGACCTTGTTTGTCTCTCTGTCTCTTTGTTGTCTGCTTTGGCCAGGTGCTGCCTGCGAACCCAGAGGAGTCATGGCAGGTGTACAGCTCAGCACAGGACAGTGAGGGCAGGTGTGTGTGCACTGTGGTAGCTCCTCAGCAGACCATGTGCTCGCGAGACGCCAGGACTAAGCAACTGAGACAGCTTCTTGAAAAAGTAACTTTTACATTCACAAACAGGACACACACACACAAACACACACATTTTAGACCTTCTTGCACAATTTCTCTGAAATGACCTGCCATTACATTGCTTATTATCTAAAGCACGGTGAATATTTTGATGAAAAGCATGTGCTTTGGCACTGCTACCAGGTACAAAATTCTCCCCTGATGTTCATGGTCCATTTTGTGGTATTTTTTTCATCTTTTTCCACCACCCCAGGTACAGAACATGACACAGTCTATCCAGACATTGGATGAGAGGACGCAGAAAGACCTGCAGTACGTTCATCGAATGGAGGTGCAGCTACGTGGCCTGGAGACTAAATTCAAACAGGTGGAGGAGAACCACAAGCAAAATATTGCTAAGCAATACAAGGTACGGCAAGATAATGTGTCCATCCATCCATTCATTTAGGCTTATTAATTTCATTTTTAGCCCAGCAGCTGTCTGCATTTTTAACAACCTTCAATATTTCCCCCCTATTAAGTTGTGCTTTAATTTACTGTACTGCTAAAGAACTTTGATTAATGTGTTTACGATGAATTAGTTTGTGTTAAAAAAATAATAAATCAAGCAGGGACAGAAAATGTTTAGCTACACCAGTCTCCTGAAGCACGAGTGTAAACTGTAATTTGCCCATTTAATTTGCATGAAAATCCTGTTCATTTGTATCCAAATATCAGCATGATCCTTAAACCTCAACCTGCATGTTCGGGCATGTACAGAGCATGTACAAATGCAGAGTAAATTATGGGAGAAAGAGGTCTCTTGTCTGTTTGTACTTAAGTAATTGGCACTTTAAGAAGTCCTCTGTGTCCTCCATAGTGCTTTATGAATTCTTAATGAGACTGTAATCCTCTTTAAATATTAGGGTTATTTATAGCATCACTGACAGTGTTTGATGTAACAGTTATTTTAATTAATTACCACAGTTATTATCACAATTATTTGCACAGTTGCAAACGATTCCAGTTGTTTGTGTGCATTTGCATGTTGCATCTTTCATCCATTTTTATGTCAATGTGTGGTCTTTTGAATACACCTGTATCTGGGTATAGTGTGTGTGTGTGTGTGTGTGTGTGTGTCTATATTTCAGACAGGCTAGTGAGTTAGCTATTCAACAGTTTCTCATCTTCTTGCTTGCAGGGCTAAAATTATGAATTATATCAAAGCTGCAGAGACTGAAGAGCAAGTTCAATCCCATTGTAATCCTGAGCTGGTCTACTGAACCTTTGCACCATTTAGTTTATTTTGAGCCAATAAGCAATTTTAAATCTCCATGTTGCGCTCTTTCTGTGCATGCCACTGTAGAAGCATTCCATGACTAGATATTTATGTTATGGTGATATTTCTTCCGTGTCTTTCCTCATTCAGGTTTGTTAATGCACATTTTGTTACCAGGGGAACAAAGTAATGAGTAAACAATGTTGTATGTGATGCAAAGCATGTAATCACTTAAGACATTGCATTTTAAACATTGAAAAATAAAAGAGTTTTGCCAATTGTTCTTTGTGTATTGAGGACTTGTTTTATGATGCTTTTGATGTGTCATATACTACATCTATGTTAGGCACACGTTGCACTCATGCTAGGCTAGACTTGTTAGGAAATGTTAAAGAGGAAAGAGGAAATGTTAGGGCCAGATAGGTGTTTGGACAGGACGGTTGCACACATGCCTACTGAACCAAGCCTATTTTAACCTTACAGGCCATAAAAGCGAAAATGGAGGAACTTAGGCCAATGATACCAGTGTTGGAGGAATACAAGGCCGATGCAAAATTGGTATTGCAGTTTAAAGAGGAGGTCAAGAATCTGACGTCAGTGCTAAGCGAGCTGCAGGAGGAGATCGGAGCCTTTGACTACGAGGAGCTCCACAACAGGGTGTCAAATCTTGAGGAGAGGCTTCGTGCATGCATGCAAAAATTAGGTAGGCTGAGTTTGAGCACTAACATCAACACTCTCTCTCTCAATCTGAGAGTCGGGCTCACATTAGTCAGATGTATTCACAAATAGATATGACTGACCCTTTTAACACACACACTGCACATCAGCATGCATGTAGCTCGAGCACATGTTAAGCAGAATAATTGCTGACTACTAACATGGTTCAGTTGGATAAGGGTTAATACTCATAAGCAAATTACATACAGGTAATGGTTCAAATGCTTTCTGAACAGAATAGAACACAGTAGTTATAATGAATACATAGCAAACAAAGACCATTTGGCAGTAACATGGTGCTACAAAAGCTGTTACATTTCACTGGTAAAGATTTACATTTTGCCATGGGTACAAGTAGGATTTTCACAGACATATACCTTTATTTAAAATGACTTAAGTGTACAAGAGGTTAAATTTCACAAAATAACTGTTTTGATGATAGATTAATATCATTGTCATATTCATGTCGTATTCATCTCAGGCAGTCTTTGGCCCGACCCTGAATAGCAGAGCTCTTTTTTACACCTAGCATGAACTGAGAGCTCTAGAGTGACGTGCCTCTATCTACCATAATGAATAAATCAACGTTCTCTGGGGACATAACCTTAATGCAGTGGGGGGAGGATGGGTCAGATTATCTTTGGTGTCAAAGTCAGTGCAGTATGCCACTGACATCCTTCATTTATTACAAACTGTTCTGGGAATACAAGATTCATTTAAAGCAAATTGAAAAAATTTCACAAAATTACAAAGAAATGAATGGAAGAGGAATTTATTCTATACATTTCCCATGTGGAATAGGGTAGTTAATGATATATTTGGGTTGTTTATCTTCACTGGAACAGCACAATTATTTCCTGCACAAGACGTAATTTAGTCTCTTTTTTACGTTTAGAGCAGGCACCTTGCTGGGATTTGACTGTGGTCTGCAAACTCTAAAGTGTGCTACAGGATTATGTCTCCTTCTGGATCAAAAGCTACATACAGTGGTAAAGTTAATTAAAAAATAGAGGCAGGATTTGAGGAGTGACAGATGATTGCTCTTATGTCCTGCCTATATGAACTACTCATGGTACAATTTGCTAAAGAAAAGTTAACCATTGCCTGTTCTCTTAAAACTAACGCTTGCGTTATGGCCTTAAAGCATAACTTTCATCTCACACACAACACACATGTACATAAAATTATATGTGTACCTAGGTACTAAATATTCATTGTTTGCAGTTAGATTATTTGCACTCTTAAAGGGTTCTTTAGTTGCCCCTCTGGGGGAGCCCTTAAAATTCTACCTAGAACCCTACAACAGAGGGTTTCCCATTCAGAAAAAGTTCCAAGTAGAACCCCTTTAGAAAGCTAAAACCATGAACCATCCAAAGAACCCCTAGGGAACCTTTTTTACGATAGTGTGGACTGGAAATAATACCTTCACTATGTTTAAATGTTTTTTTTTTTAAATCTTACTCGAGAGGAGTTGAGCTCCCTCTAGACAAAGTGTACTCATTTGACCTGTATAGGATTTAATTTAAACGAGTGATTTTTATAGGGATGTATTATTTAAGCTATAAAAGGACATGACTGCAATCTTGTTTACAGTACATTGCAGAATAATTACATCAACAGGTTCACTGATTAAGTACCGTGTCTTTTGACCTACTAGTTTAATGGGCTGTATTCAGTTGGATGCGCTCAGAATTCTTAGCAAAAAAGCTGAAGTGACAATTCTCGGTTGTACCTTATAAGCCTATTAGCCAACATTTGCACATTAGATGCCTTCCAGTGATTGCCCATCTGTGACAATTATCTAACCATTATTTATTGAATATTAATTTCCTTGGAGGATTGTTTGAAATTGGGTTATGTTTGCAGCAGTAAGCCCAGAATAGACAATGTGAGGAATAAATCACAGCCCACCCAATCCTACAGAGATTATAGAATTACACGGGTCAATATTGGCAGATTGCTTATGCGCTTTGTATAGTTCATTGTGTTACTCTATATTATATTCTCCTATACTATTCTATGCTACACGAAACTATTCTTATTCAACATAATGTAACACAATACTAGCAGTAGTGAGCAGTATAAGGCATTCCACATCCCAGTACTGTATCACACTGGGTCTATATAGTTTACACTATTTAATGAATATCTATCAGAAACAACAGCACAATGTAAAATCACAAAATATAGCCAAGCCTGTGAAATGTAAAACAATTCATTGATCTGAATTGGTGGCCATCAGGCTTTATTTAAGCAAAGCAATAAGATAATGTTTCACTGTTGAGCACAAAAATGTTCCAGGGGAGAAATGGTAGGGGAGCTAAAAATGGAGGTTTGGTAAGAGAATGCAGTGCCCGGTGCTCCCTTGGGATGTCATATGAGGAGAGAGAGAAATAATGACAAGTGGAGTTTATTTTCCGCCGTGGAAGGATGGCTGAAACCACTAGCAAAAGAGTCTGATCCTGACACTAGCTCAAGGGTGGTGTGTGTGTGTGTGTGTGTGTGTGTGTGTGTATGTGTGTGTATATGTGTGTGTATGTTTTAGGTAGACAGAGACATACCATACTCCGACAACAGTATCCTCTGTCTAGCACATTTGCCACCCAAGATGCTCTACCTCATATAATCCACAGCAATTTTCTTTATTATTTGCAGCATGTGGGAAGCTAACAGGAATAAGCGACCCTGTCACTATTAAGACATCCGGATCAAGATACGGATCATGGATGACTGATCCCCTTGCCCCTGATGGTGACACCAGGGTAAGTTAAAAACCGCCCTGTGTAAACGCCTCTTTTGCTTTGCTGAAACAAAGGAACAATAAAGAGCATCAACCGGAAGGTGAGGTATATTACCTTTGAGTGCTGTGCCCTTGACTTACAGCTGACGCGCGTGTTGCTGCAGTTTTGGGCCTTAATGCACTTTTTCGCACCTTATCAGCATTCTTGTTTGTCCCAACAGTATATTTTCTCCAGAACAGTCCAGGACTGTGCCTATTTTACCAAGGCTCATTTAGATGCAAATGTTGGGTGTAAATCTCAACAGATATCATTAGCTCGACAACAGAATCATTCCTAGTACCAAGTGAATGAACACCTGTGTCAGTGCTCCACATGCACTGCAGTTTTCTGCTAGTTTATATATTTATATACTATTTTCCATAAATAGTCCTTCCAAAGCTGTATTCTTCTGGGCTTGTTAGTGTTCTCTTTTCTTCTACAACCTCTTAAATCTTTTTGTAATTTATGGAACATGGTCTACTCATCAGTCTTTGTTAAATATCAGTTGTGTGCATGCACCACTTCAAAGCAGCCTGTAGGTATTTTAACTCCTCTGAGAGAAAAATCTAATAGAAAAGTGCCTGTTTTGAATGACTGATAAGGGGTCAGAATGTTGCCCGTGAAATTATTTTTCGATCAACTCTGATAGTTTAAAAGCCACAACCCTTTCGAAGTGGGTTAAAAGAGCATCCATCTCAATCAAGGGTTAATTACAATGGTAGGATTGTGCTAATTAGCTAATAATATTTGAGTACACAGTTCATCAATATATGTTGAGTACATTATTTTTTTCTTTGTGCATTAATTATATTGTGTATAAGATTGCATACATTTCTCAAATTACCAACTGCCATGCTGATAGCTAGTTTCAGTAAAGGACAGTTCGGAAAATGGAAAAGTTTGGTTCCTTCTCTGGTTATAAAGTGAATCTTCTTAAGAGTGAGTGTTATCCCATTAACACGTTTGCATTGCAACTTTAACAGTTTGATATTCTGTTTAAGCGTAGTAGGTTCGAATTTAGGTATCTAGATATTAACGTGACCAGAATGCTAACTTCTCTTTTATCCACAAATTTTTCCTCCCCTTATATCTCAAACTAATGTGCAACTGCAATTTCAGGCTGACATTAAATTTCCTTTGAAATATGATGGGACACTGGATCTGAGTAAGGCTCATTACGAGCACAGAGGCCAATATACACTAGCGTTCAAAAGTTTGGAATCACCTGTCATATTTTATGAGCAGTCATTATTCTATTCACTAAACTCTTCTACAATGTAGTAGATCTAATATATCTAATATAAACCACACA
>JAOUQW010000026.1:9848432-9862232 GCA_028565825.1 Olivaichthys viedmensis
ATTATTAAGTGTTTAAATACCCGCTTGTTTCCGTCCTGTGTTGTCTCTCGTTGTTTGTGTGTGAGCACGCCTGTCGCAGCGTGAGTTTTGTTTGTTTCCCCCGATCTTTGTGACTACAATAAATATGCTTAAATGTCAGAAGCGAAGCCTCACGCATGTGTCCGCACCCCCGCGCCACCAGAACGTGACAACTGAGGCCCCAGTACGATTCAATTAACCTGAGTCTAGAACGTAAAGGATGGCAGCAGCTTCGCCAATGCAGGTTTTGCACGACTCCTTTTTGGCTTGGGGCACCATTGTTTTTGTTTTTTTCTTTGAATAAATCTATAATAAAAATGAATTTGCAAAATTAATTCTTGGGTCATTAAAGGTAATTCAATACGAGTTCAAAAACCCCTTTCTTGTCAAGCATGCTGTTTCCGTATCTACCGCCTCTGAGCATTAACTATTGCAGCCGTGTTTGTGCCCAAAAATATGACAAGCTTTTAACGGGCGTTAAAGGTGTATTTAGCGTTTTGGGTGGAAATTAGCTGAAGCTAGTAAATTGAAACAAATACAGGTCCTCCCTTCAGTGTTCCCTACAAAAGCCACGCCCACAAAACACATCATCATGCACTGCCTAGACTAGAATGCCTGAATGCTAGTGCAAGAGGGTTGCTTTCTGAATAGATAGGTAAGTAAAAACACCTCCTTGTCCTGATTGGTTGGATGTCGGTGGATGTAATTTGTTTTTTTCTCTCTTTTACAGAGCCTGGGGCGCCACAGCGACCAGAGTTTTACCTCTGAGAAATATTTTTATGACAGCTGCTAGAACGTGAGGAGAACTTCAAAATCACTGACCCCACCTTTAAATGGTGTCCACAATGACAAAGTCAGTAAGCCTTGATAAATCAGAATAGGTGGTTCATTACAATAATCTCCATCCAGTTTTTGTGCTTTGAGAGGGAAAGTCCCATAAAGGTGTATACAATGAGGCATAGGCAAAAAGCAGTAGTGACCACCTCTTTGAACTTATTCTAGGCGATAAAAGTCCCTTGCACCTGTTTAGTAAATCACGAGTCAGTTTTTAATGTTTTAAGAGGGTTTGCAACAGCACAAAACATTGGTAAATCTTCCTCTTAGTCATTACTTAATAAGTGCAGATGGTGTACTGACCACAAAACTGGAGCCAATAAATCATTATTTTCCCAGGAGGTGAAATTCACTACTGTGAAAAATGCTTGTGGATTATGTAATCGGGGTTTTTATTATTTACTCTGAGACCTTTTAAATGAAAACAACATTACTCTTGATATTTAATATGAGTAATCTTTGAAATGTTCAGTCAAGTTGAAAATGTTCTTATATTCTATCCAGCTTATCGGACAGAAAAACACAGCTGTTCACCTATCTGCCGTTCAGTTCTATATGTAGAAAGCTGAGTTATTTCAGTAAAGGAATACTAATCTGCTTGTAGGCCACTAAATGATGGATGTGAGAAAGAGGTGCACAACTGTAAAGTCATCAGTATCTCAGACAGCGTTTGGTCGTCCCTGTGGACGCTCTAAATGTGCATTTATCTTTTATACTTGGACAGCATCTAATGTCTTCCTCTGCTGTTTTCACCCTCCATCCCAAACCCCTCCCTCTCTGAATCCTCCCTCTATCCCCATATGGCTGGGATTGCTTTTAGCTGCTGTTCTAACTGCATTTTCAGAGGATGCTCTAGCCATCTCACATGGTTGTTTGTAATGCCTAAAAAGTCAGCTATGCTGTGTATTTTCATGTGTGCCCTCTTTTATACGTTAAATTCATACTTTATTAAAGGCAATTCACTTTACCACAATCCAGTTATTTGCAGTAACGCTCCTGGGTACATTTCATGCATAGAGAAAGATTTTGACTTCAATTTAGACTTGAAAAGATATTTATTCCTGCACTACTTCAAGTGGAACATGAGAGGCATTAAAAGTTAAACCAAAGTCAAACATTTTCTTATCAAAGAAGATAATCAGCTCATATCCCCCATCACCCTCTTTCTAGTACGTAATGATTCTACACTCCAGCTGTTTCAAGGCACATACCTAATTCACTTCTGGCACTTACACCCGAGGTAAAAATGTACCTACTGCTAATAAACATGTGCAGTTTGGATCTACTCACTCCTGCTACCAGTCTAAAAGCTGCTAGTTTAAAGATTAAAAAAACCGAATACAACTACCAAAGCATGGATAACATGTTTTAAAATAATTATTTTAGTGTGATGTTTTTAAATCAAACAAAAATGCTAATGAAAGAGGAAAGCCCGCTTTGGAGAAATGGGTTGATTACAGAGCAGCATCTCATGTGCTTGTGAATGCCGATGTGATTACAAAACCAGAGAACCAGTGCAAATGTATTAAACACAGTTTCTAATTAGGGGTTTTCTTGCTTATTATCTCACCTTATCGCCACCCCCACTATTCACCCCTCTCTCCCGACCTACGGTGTGCAGGGTTGTTAAATTGTTAGCGCACACACCTCTGCAGCAGCCCCAGAGCAACACCTCGCCAATGACTGATAATGGCTTGCAGAAAGCAAGAGCATCTGCTCTATGCTATTTTTACCCCTCGATTCCCTGCCCAGCTCTGTCTTGGGGGATGTGTGTGGGGGGGCAACACACCTTACAAACACACAGAGAGACTGAAGCAGCTCCTGGATGAAGTCAGTCAACATAGCACTGCTGGATTCATCTTGCCCTCTCAGCGCAGAAAAGGCTTGAAGGCCCTGCTAAATGCTACACATATGAGTCACTCTAATCCATATTAACATTATTAATTTATATTAATATAATGTTTTCTATTAACGTCACTCAAGTCTCAATCACTTGGTCTTCGATCTAGATAACTAGCTATACTCACAACAGCCAGGTAACCATTCTATACAGATAACTTTCCTACCTAGCACAATTTAGCAACTGTTTGTTGTTAGCTTTAGTTTAACATTTACTGAGCAATACTTTTACTGGTTAACAATTCTACAGCAGTAGCTAGCTAATGTTACAGTTTTTTAATGCTAGCTTCAAAAAGTATGCAATAAATTTAACTAGGCTACATTAATTAGCATTGTTTGAGTGAAGTCCATGTTAAACAACTGACTCAATTCTCAAGTCTGAAGACTGATGTCTGAGCGACATTAATATAAAATTCAAGTTAGAATAATTCAAATTCTGATAGGCCCAAATGACAACGTAGTCTGGCCTGACTATGCTATATAATACTGCTTGAGTGACAAGCTTATCAGCAGGAAAGCTCTTTTTTGTTTTATCTCTGATTCAAAAGAGTTCTGTGTCGACTGCAGCTGAACCCATTTAGTCGATGCTTTCTTTCATCTAATGTTCATTGATGTGCGTTTATCTCCAGGGTCTCTGTTTTATCAAAACCTGTATTAGACCAGACAGACAAAGCCAACTGCTGTCCTATTATCCTGGTTTAAAAAAATGTGCAAAACATGCACCAGTGTAAAACTAAAAACATGCGCAAATTAAATGAGTAATGATGAATGTTCCTCATTTACACACTGCATGTCTGTGCGGTGTGGGATGTTCTACTTTCACAAGAATCCCACTCATCCATTAATTAACAGCAGAATCCCAGACTCGTGGTTCCTTTTACAGAGCCTATTTCAGGATCAGGGATGAAGACATTATTTAGTCACAAGAGGATGAATTTCAAAAACATTACAAGTCAGCCTTCAACGGTACAGTCAACAAAAGGAGAACAAGAGAACTGACAATGAAGAAAGTCTTATTCCACTGGCAATTGGAGTCCTACTCTGATTAGGGAAACATAGTCACTATAGGAATAATGAGGTCCCGTCAATTGGATGCAAATACAGTAAGGGAACAGTTTTACTAAATCTCAACAAGCTTCCACATCTCAAAACAAGGCTGTTTATAATTACAATGTCATTAGGAAGATAGGAAGGACTCTTATTTATGCTTTTGATGTCCATACAGCAGCAGTATACTATGCTGGGTGTATTTCTGAATATTGCATAAGCACCCTTGTGGCACAGGAACCATGCAGACACTACCACAGCACAACTGCAACAAAGTGTCCTTATGAAATATTTTGAACACAAATTTCACCACAACAAATGTCTTCAAGTCTTCAAAGACTTTTACATGAATGCAGATTTTCTATGAACAGTAATCAATTAGCTGACCCAATTAAATCTCTCAATAAGACTAAATTGTTTGTTTGTGTTCTTTTTTTAAATAAATCCTTCTGTTTAACCCATATGTCAAGTCACAATGGAATTGGCTTTCACAAATCTAGATGAATTATATTCATGTAGCTATTAATGGCGCATAGTGATAAATTGCTGTGCTTTAATTACATATTGGAAAGCAATTACCAGCTGTTCACAGGGCACAGAAAATGTCTGTTTCATTGTTCTTCTTAATATTGCGATTTGTCACAGGTGAAATCAAAACCTTGTAGACATATTAGTTTTAAGAACGATATTAATCACAGAGGTTTGAGCCTTGGCTTGACATATATAAATTATGCAAAACGTTTTCCATTCTCATCAGCATATGACGTCCAAAGACATTCATCTGTTGTGGTAGTTCTTGGTACACACCAGTGCACTGTTCAGAATTAATATTTAAAAAAGCATAAATCAGGTTTTTTTATGCTCTTTTCTTTTGCACAATTGACTATGTTGGACAAAAAGACAACCCATGATCACAATGCATAGATGGATGGATGAATAGATTGATCGATCAACAGATAGATAGATAGATAGATGGATAGATTGATTCTTGAATCAAATAATTAAACTGATTAATATTCATTTAGTTTTTCCACTTTCCCTTTATTTTAATTAAGGAAGATTATATCACTCATCAGGAAGATAGGAAGGCTGTTTCTGTTAAACAACTTTTTTATGTCATACATTTGCATTTTTATGATGTTTTGAGGAATGCTTTGCAGATTATTCATAAGCCATGTGAATTTACCAATGCTCTCCACCTCAAGGTCAGTTTTCTATGCCTCTCCCACCAATCAATACAGCACACTGTGCAGGATAAAGATAGTTCTAAAAGTCAATACACAACACAGACATAACAAGGCCTCAAAGCAGAGCTTCAAACATCGGACACCCAATTCGACTATCTTTGAGGTAAATGGGGTCTGTATTCCAAAAATAATAGGCATTAAAAGGCTTGTTTTTATTAGTGTGAAACAGTATTTCTGATTTTGTTGTTGAAATTGGATGGCTTTTGATATAAATTCTTGACTGGATGATATGTAAATCCTATTCGAAATCCTATTCAATTTTCAAAATCCAATTTGATCTAAAGCATTTGTTTGTACTTAATATGAGAAATGTGTAACCATACCAATCTGTGGAACAGTAATTGGGCTTGGTCCAGTGATTATATGTAGATCCTGATTGTATGGTGTGATGTTATTACTTATGTTTGTCCTACACCTGACTTTGTCTACTCCACTCTGGGAAATGTAATTTGGAAATGAAATCTAATGTCACTGACACAACCTTTCACTTACCAACAGGCTAAGAAGAGACAGAGTGGCGACAGATGCAGCATCCAGAGCAGTAATTCCACTTTTATCCTTCGGCATTAGTGTCAAGCTCCCACTGAGAATCCAGTGATGTCTCACAATGTGGCTTTGTGGCACAGCAAGTCTGTGTGTGACAGACTGAGATATAAGTATCACAGTCTCCCAAAAGAGCCAACCAATCAATGGGTCATTTAGGGAAGAGAAGATTTTGATAGCAAACTTGAGTTGGGGTTGAGCATATAGTGTACATTATAAGTCACAAGTGTGACATTTGGTGGAAAACAGTGCTTTCGTACTTGACAATGTTGTAAGATATTTCCAGGTATTTACAGAAAGATTGAAAATTGAAAATAGTCTCCAAATGGTGGATTTCGCAAAAGAACTGCCTTTTACCATAATAAGGTATTTGCAATTTGCAACAATTTTCACATTTTCCCAAACTTTTAACTGACATAAGTCTGAAATCCTCTTCAATGAAATTAACAAGATTTTCATTTTCATTTAAAAAAAATGTCATTGATTTGATGTAATTCACCTATCTTCATCTGTTTATATCTAAGCACATACAAGTTTAGGTAATCATAAAAATTGCTTCACATATGTGCTTAGACTTTTGACTGGTTGGAAAATGTTAACTTTGATAAATGCCACATAGATATTTTTAATATATTTTAAAAAACATTTGCAAAACAGTAAAACATTTTCTTGTATAGTCTATCCTATATGCACAGCACAATTTGTCACTCAAAGGCACTAGTTCTTACATCCACAGTCAATAAAGCTCTTAATTTTTCATGTCAAACTCAAAAGTCCTTTTAAGTCATGTGTTTAGAATTTTGCATGCTAACACCCATTATATCCATACCTAAACTATAGATAGCTTTAAAATTAGAACTTACACAGGAATGTTAATATTACTCTGTGCAATAAAAGATTAAGATAACATTTAGCTTGAAATCCTATTATATGAATTTATTTATTTTCACCAGGCTCTGCAAGGTCTTACACATTAAAATTTAAACCCTGCTCATCAACATTCACAGTTTGTTCTGTGTTTGTTAGATTTCATTGAAGCTCTAATGCAGGTGCAGTCATTTGTAATTACTGGGTAAATACAACCTGTTTCTCAGACCGCTGACCTCAGAGGCATGCAAGCACAAGTTTAACTCACTGGAAACAGAGGAGGAGAGAACACAACAGGCACGATGGAAGTTTGCCAATTTATTCCTGATGAAACACATTGCACTGGGGGAATACAGCATGGCATTTGTGATAATCCAAGGGGGAAATCAAGGGAACTATTCTGCTAAAAACTCTGATTAAAGACCTAATTTGCGCAGCTCGCCCTATTATGAAAGCAAGTCTTCAGCCAAAAATTTGAATTTAATCTCTATCTGTGGTGTTTATTTGAGGCAGTTTTCTTTGCATGGTTGACAGTCAGGAGTGGTAAATAACAGTGTGAGTGAGACTCATGCTGGGTTTCTATTTCAGAGCTGTTCTTCAGTTAGTTATCTGGAATGGATGGCACTATGTTGGAGCGTTTTTGTTGAGCAGTCTTCAGCAATAAAGTGGGTGAGGATTCAGAAGCTCAGCTATGCATAGAGGACAATCTGACAGTCCCATCTGCCTCAAATTTTTTCAAAAAAATAAATAAAAGCACACACATTTTCTACTGCACCGTTTCACTTGTCAGACATCATTCATATGAAATTGGTCTCTCGGTGTGGTGTCACTCTTCTAGAAACATTACACAATCAACTGACAGATTTGATCAAAAACACCCATCTATATATATATTACAAGAAGAACAGATCCAGTTTCGAATGCGATGCACCTGGCACGGAGTTACAAAATGAAGTCCACCTCATCAAAGGCAGCGCATGTGAGCTGGCCATGCTGTCAGCTTAATCAAAAAACAGTGCGAAGAAAAAGAAAGAAGAAGAGAAGAAGGAGAAGAGAAGGGTGAGATGTCCTTTACGTGTGAAGAGAAGGAGTGAGAGAGGTGGGAGAGAGTGTCGAAGGAAGTGCAGCTACATGGCCCTCATGCTGGGCCCATCTCAGCGATCACACTGCCGCACAGACGCCTTGACAGGAGGGCCTACACAAGGTTAACAAGATGCAAAATTATGACCATGGATGCTGAGATCTCTCTCGATTTCTTTTTTTATTGAGCAGGACAAAACACGGCCTTTTGTTCTGAAAAGCGACCTTGCATTAGAGAAAAGTGCTGTATAAATTTGAACATATTATTGTTATTATTATTATTATTATTAAATCCACCCAAAGTTTGCCTATAGATGTCAGGCATGGTAACAACACAGGCTTTCTCTGGCAATCACTGCCAATAGAGCATGACAGTGTGAGAGCGTTGGCTATTAGAATGGGATTATGAGGGGAAATAAAAAGGTGTCCTATGCTCTTGTAGTTCAGATGGAAGTATAGCTGTTTTCATTTGATGACCTTGTCCCTCATCATTCAATCAACGTAGAGTGGATACTTGTCATGAAGATGACAGAATCTAATCCAGTCTAGGTGTCAACTGCAACAAACTGAGGCAACAAACTCATGTTTAGAACTAACAATGGAGATAATTAATATCTGTTGTCATCATCTAGCACGTACATTTTCATCTCGACCGTAAAGGGGAAGATGTCTTAGAGACATCATGTCTTCATCAGCACTGAGATTTTCCACTACATTCTCTAAAAGGATTTGATTATTCTTTTTTATTCCATTTGTTCAATATTCAAAATGGAAATATTTCACTTTCATTTCATCATCTCCTAACTTATCCTGATATTTGTAGTCTCTTCCTCCTCCCAATCAGTGTTAGAACAGGACCTTGCAATTTACATTTCATTGCCCTGAGCTGAAAACCAGAAAGGATGGAATGTCATGGTATTTGCTTTCAAATGGGTTTTAACCCAAATTGGAGAAAGCCAGTCACATCACAGTCTTGCCCATCAGGCCTGTGACAAGCATTAGCTCTGGAAAATTACTCTCCTTCCCTGGAGAGGGGAAAACATGTTCCCTCGAAAATAGAGCCAAATATGCTATTATCTTGCAGCTTTTCCTGTCTATACCTCTATAACTATTCAATTTGACACATCATTCCTCCTAGAAAATAACAAAATAAGCACCAACTGAGCACCAACTGGCTGTGTATGAGGAGCAAATTGACCGAAGCCGGCTCGTTGTGTAACTTGATTAATTTATGCAAAAATCATGCATTATGCATAAGTGATTCAGAGGCGAAGAATAACAAGGCTGTTATAGACTGGTTATGTTGGTGGTTCGCAGATGTGTGGGCTATTTGAACATCCTAGACGGGTGGTAAGCAGGCAGAGTGTGTGGGGCAGCTAGGCCACCTTCACTAAGAGCTTACTTTTTTTATCTGATAAGTTCACATAAGAAGAAAACTTCAAGTTCAGTTAATGCAGAAATGGAGTAGAAGAGGATAAATTAGCATCTTATATAACAATATCAATTCCCACCCAGACCACAGTGGAGGACGCATGCCCATCGCTGTCGTAGCTCATGATTTCTTGCCGTAGGTTCAACAGTCTCCTAGCAACCACTGTAAGGGGAAAAAAAAGTTGAGGAAAAAAACGAGTATCTTGTATGGCCTACTTTTGTGTAATCGCTCAAGGAGTGAAAGAACTGGAGAATCTTACACTAATGACCCTCCTTTTTCTGCACTAGAGCTAGTACACTCACTAAATGAAACTAATGAACAAAATATGTGTGCATGGAATTTGTATGTACATCCTTAGAAACAGATGGATAGGCTTATAGTTGCCTTAATGTCCAGTGCCAAATTTCCACCTTGTAAACAGTTAATAAACTACTTAAATAGAATGCACATGTTGAAGATGTACATTCGTCTCTTGCTTGTTACAAAAATAAGGCACTACTAGAAACTAAGCATTGATGCCACTGTATATGGATAAATTCTATATGCAGGCTACTCCCAATATATATATATACATATATATACATATATATATATATATAATATAAAGTAGATAATTGTGTTTTCTTGTTAGTTTTATTTCCCATAAAGCATATTCACAAACAAATTGTTAAAAAGCTCGAAAAGGGTGGAATACTTAAAAAAAACAAAAAAGGGTCAATCTAGAACCCTTGAGGGTTCTTCGGTTTGTCTGGGTTAATCCTTAAAGGTTCTACAAATGACTGTTTCCCTATCAAGAAGGGTTCAAAGTAGAACCTAGAACGCTAAGAACCATTAACTATCCAAAGAACCTTTTTTCCCAAGTGTATATGAACAAATAATTCATTTAAGGCACTCTTAAATAGAGGGGTTTAACTCTAAACAAGGTATCATTTGTGATTTTTACTGCATTTCCCCCCCATTCAGTTCATTGGTGAAAACGGCCTATACAGATTTGGGAGGGGGGAATATGTTACCTTGAGCACAGGCCATTCACAGGTTATGGCGCCGCCATGTGGCCAGTAGAAAAAATATCAGCATTTATTTACATTCCCTTCTAAATCCCAAAGCAATTCCAAAATATTTTTGCTGAACACAAACCAAGTTATAAAATTCACAGTCCAAACAATAAGAAAAGCTCTCCAGAAGTTATAACCCTAAATATACTACTAAGACATTTACTACTACATAAATCCGATTTACAGTGGAGCTCATTCAGCCACAAACATATTACAGTACACTGAAAAGCCCTTAAAAAAACTCTACAGAGGAGTACAAAATATACAACATATAGGCTCCTTATTTTGAGAGTGAGTCTACAGTTCTGTCCTCCACTTAAACCCCAACACACAGACACACACGCACGCACACACCTCAGCCCAGTGACTCTCTGTCACTTCCACTCCCCAGATAATAAAACTGGCAGTGTTCTGACGGCTCCACCATGCTACCCTCCAGACAGTGGCCTCCACGCGTCAGATACTCCAATGCAGTTTCTCCTCTCCGCCAGCACTCTTCCTCTTTTTCCCCACAGTAGGCCTTCAGCTCCTCAGTGGAGGCCTGACTGAGCGCCAGGCTGAGTATCTCCTTCTTCTCCTTGTAGAAGCGAAGCTCTCGGCCAGCCTGCCGTGCCTGGGCCAGCTCTCTGAGGGCCAGCTGCAGCTCATGCGAAAGCAGACCGGGCCTCTGCCTCTCCCTCTGCAGCCAGTCCAGAGCCATGTGACTGCGCATACACTCATCCAGCCGTTGCTCAGAGTAGTAGCTGATCACCTCCTGCTCCACACATACACAAACACACACACACACACACACACAGTGAGCATAGGGGCCGCATCTGTTCTTTAGTTAATATTTGTGGGGGGGTTTTGTGCTCATGTTCTGTTTGGGTAAAATAAACCATTTTTATTTTTACCAGGCAAACATGACTTTAAACTGACCTCCATCTCTTATTTACACTCATACCTCTGCACACACTCTCTCTCTCTGGAGGATTGCCAAGCATGAGAGAGGTTTCTATTTGTGGGACTGTTTCCATATATTGTTTTTCATATTGGTAGTGAGATGAAGACAAGATATACTGGGGTTTTTAAAATACATTGTACATTTGTTTTGATATATTGTTTTGATGTAAAAACAACATGTCATTAATTTCTCAGTAGTGAACAGAACATGACAGTTACAGAAAATCTCTACAGTCTTGACTACTCTCACTGTAATTAAATACAAAACATGACAATCAATTAAAGACGTTGCACAAAAAGTAATAAGTAATAGATCCTGTTCCTCTAATCTTCATTATTTTTATTTTCACATACTATTATTATAGTATTATGGAGTGGGACCTACCTGACGGCTACATCTCCTCTTTCTAAAAGCCTTCAGTGTCCCATTCCAGTGCAACAGCTGAAACACTGTCATTAATTCCTTGAAGAAAAAATAGAACATTTGATTAGATTTTTTTAGTCACTTAATGTTCATTACATCTTACTGGTGACTATTCATCAAGCTAATGACTCTAATCCAACACAGGTGTACAAACTTTTTAACTTCACTCTGGTGCTTAACAGGTCTCCATGCTTATCTGGTTCCACTTAGCACGTTGTACCATCAAAACTAAGGTTACATTGCTCTAGCATTTGTTCTTAATCTTAAGTTGATGTCATAATGAAGACTAATGAATACACCATGAGAATTTCAAAATACATAAGCCCCATTATTTTTTAACATATTAACTGTACATGTAACATGTCCCTTTGGGTCATTACATGCATCATTTTGCATAGAAAATGGAATGTATGTTTTGGAAAGCATCCATAAATTGTTCTTCAAGTCAAGAAAATATCTAATTAGCTTTAGATGAAATTCTATAAGGCTTCTAAGGAGGAGCTGCTGTCAACACAGAGCAGCCTCAACATTCCTTGTGTTGTAGATCTAACTGCATTACAACCAATAAGAAACATCATGCGCTGCCTAACTGCATTCGAATTGATACAAAGCATCATCTCCTTTGACTACTATCTTTCAAAGATAATGAGCCTTTTGCTAGATTTTGTTTGCTTCATACCTGAAATTCCAGCATGGTTCTGCCTGTGTTGGATTTCAGCATGAGGCAGTAAGCTCCTAAACTGGTGCTCGGGTCTGAGGCATCCTCCATGTTGCCCTGAACATAGTGAATCACAGTGACTTACAGGCCAGCAATCACTCATCCTGAGGGAGACACAAATGCAGTGGGAGGGCTGGACCCTGCTACTCCTCTTTTGCTTTGTCATTAGAGCAAGTTGTAATCGTTTCTGGGGAACAAAAGACTAAGACCAAACATTAGAAATGGCAGGAGCGTGAGGAGGGACCACACACACACACACACACACACACACACACACACCGTGATGCAGCAGTGAATCAGCATTTTCCTATAACGGATCATTTAACACCTTTAGTGTCCACGAGTCACACAACAGAAACAGTTTCATTATTATTATTGACCATTTATTAATATTGTGAATATTAACTGATGTTTCATGTTATTACTAATAATAATAATTATAATTATTTTAATTTCAGATGATTTTGTGAATGATTAAAACTATAGAGAAGTGCAATTACCAACATTATACTAAAATTTTATAAAATTATATAAAATTTTGTTTTGCGCGGTATTGTTCTTGTTGTTGATTTATGATCAGTTTCTTTTTATTATATATATATATACATTCTATTTCGTCTTATTGTTTTTATATTATATTGATTTTGATTTGATTTAATGACTGACTGTAGGTTTTATTTTATTTGAGATTAG
The DNA here is from genome assembly GCA_028565825.1 of Olivaichthys viedmensis. Classification (NCBI taxonomy): domain Eukaryota; kingdom Metazoa; phylum Chordata; class Actinopteri; order Siluriformes; family Diplomystidae; genus Olivaichthys; species Olivaichthys viedmensis. The sequence goes on from JAOUQW010000026.1 coordinate 9,861,232, forward strand.
ATGTTAACTTAAATATCCTTTATTTCATCTTACTGGAGTCTATTATTTATTATCATTTCCCTGTCTAATGGTATGAAACCAGTTTTGATTTCATTATTAGTTTTTTAATTGTTCTTATTCTTTAAAAATTAGTCACTGGCCTCAATTGGGCCTCCCTGTTGAACAATAAATAAATTGAAATAAACAATAAGTAATGCAGGGAATATTATTCTAAGTGTCTTTACCTAGTTTAGATTGAGTCATGATTAGGAAACACTAGTTTATACCCAGGAGAATGAAACTGCTGCATCACGGTTCATCCGCAGGAAAAATACTCTTAACTGACTTCCTTGTGTCAGTAATGTTGGATGGGATTGATCAGTCTTACTTTACAGTCGCTTTTCTTTCTTCTTTTTTTAAACTGTTTGCTCTTTTTTTCATCAGATCACGTTTCCAAACAAAAACAGCTGAGTCATGGCCTGTCATTTATAGCTATTTATGACGAACTGTTTGAAAATGATGCCATTTAGAAATTACATTAATTTGAGCCGCGTTATATTTTTCATTTTAAGATAAATGTGAAGCTTTTTAAAGGTTTATCACCGCTTGTCTTTTGAAAGAAAGAAAAAGAAGTGTTTTTTGGATGACCTGTAGTAAACCCCCTTTGTCTTCCTCTAGTGCTAGGAGTCGTGCGTCATGATTGGCCGCTTTATTTGTGCCCGCCCACGTCCTCATTAAAGCCCCCATTTGATTGGCTGCCGTTTTGTTTTTTTCCACCGCAGTGAGAATAAATAGTAACACAGGCGCGAGGAGACTTCCAGGAAGTTCTTGCTTCAACAGTGTTTGAACGGAGCTTCTTCTTCTTCTCCTCACTTTAAATTAACATTCCAGACTTCGACGTTTTTGTCGTAGAGATTTCTATTTTTGTACGTTTTGTTAAGACGAAAACTGGCTGAAATGGAGACTTCTCAGGTTCGTCAGAACTACCACCGCGACTGCGAGGCCGCCATTAACCGGATGAT
>JAOUQW010000026.1:9881499-9909597 GCA_028565825.1 Olivaichthys viedmensis
GTAGGTTTTTATTGTCATTTCTCCATATACCTCGTATACATTGAAATGAAATGTGGTTTCTACAGGACCATGGTGCAGCACGCAACAATACAGCAGCAGCACGCTATACAGGACTACATAAAGTGCAAATACACGACCGTGAGGACGAGTGCAACTATACACAGAACAATAAATACACAGGACAATAAATACACAGGGGCGGTAAATACACAGAACAATAAATACACAGGACAATAAATACACAGAACAATAAATACGAAGGACAATAAATACACAGGACAAATACACAGAACAATAAATACGAAAGACAATAAATACACAGGACAATAAATACACAGGACAATAAATACGAAGGACAATAAATACACAGGACAATAAATACACAGGACAATAAATACGAAGGACAATAAATACACAGGACAAATACACAGGACAAATAATACACAGAACAATAAATACACAGAACAATAAATACGAAGGACAATAAATACGACGGACAATAAATACGAAGGACAATAAATACGACGGACAATAAATACGACGGACAATAAATACGAAGGACAATAAATACACAGAACAATAAATACACAAGGCAATAAATACGACGGACAATAAATACACAAGACAATAAATACACAGGACAATAAATACACGGGACAACGCACGCGAACTAGACAGGACAACGGAACAATATTGGATGGAGTTTATAGTCATGGTAGCATGTGACTAATGCAAATAGAAACTTGTGCAGATAACTGTTTGTAAACAATATTTGACTGGAGAAAGTGTCCCACTAGCAGCAGGATGGGGAAAATGTGCATTAGCAGCATGATAGCATTATCTCGGAGGACAAAGTACTGTCCACGAGAATAAAGTGTAGGTGTGCAGTGCCAGTCAAAGAGGTGTGTATGACTATTCTAGGGTGGGTGTTGGGAGGGGTCTTAAACAGTCCAGGTGGATGTTGGAGGCCAGCAGTGTCTTGAGTTGTCTGGCCGCCTCAGGTGAAAAAACTGTTGCAGAGTCTGGTGGCTATGGCTATGCAGATGTTATAACAGGTAACCAAGTCTTCCAGTGAGTATATGAATATGTAGGCTATATGTATGCATGTTTGTGTGACATTTTGACAGCCACTCTTGGTGCCAGGAGACTTGACTGACGAGGGCACAGTGAAGAAGACTGTTGAAGAGACCATTGCTCACTTTGGGCGCTTGGACATCCTCATCAACTGTGCAGGAATCCTCGCCATGGGCACCATAGAGACCACAGACTTGGCACAGTATGATAAGGTGATGAATGTCAATGTCAGGTAAGAGTTATGGTTTGAGTGGTTTAGTTTTTATTTTGCTTAAAAGAGCTTCTGGGGCTCCCGAGTGGTGCAACTGAAATGTTTCGGGAGATCGCATCCCAACGATGCAACAGCCATCCGGGGCTGGGAGTCCAAGAGAGAGCGTAATTGGCCCTGCTCTCTGGGTGGGAGGGATGGCATTACTCTCTCTCTCCTGTCGATCAGAGTGACACTAGCCAATCGTGGGTGTCTGTGAGCTCATGCATACGGAAGAAGGCAGTTAGTACTTTCCTCCAAGTGTTAAGCTGCCCTGTGATGTTGCATGAGCAGCAGTTCGTAAAGATGCGATGACTGGCTTCATGTGTCTCGGAGGAAGCATGTGTTCGCTCTCACCCTCCCTGGGTTGGTAGCTGTTGTGCGATAGGAGAGAACTAGCTAATGTGTGGGAATTGGCAAAGACCAAATTGGGAGAAAATGGGGTAAATTTTTTATATATATATATATATATATATATATAAATCTGCTTGGCTAACATTTTTGAGGAACATTTTGTGTTTGTTGGTTTCAGATCAGTTTATCACCTGACTCAACTCTGTGTGCCACACTTGATTAAAACAAAGGGCTGCATTGTAAATGTGTCCAGTATAAATGGCCAACGATCAGTGAGTTTATGTTTACCTTCAGAAATTGGATTGTTGATGTCTTTTTGTGCAGTGGATCTTTCAGTTTCTGTAGTTTCTTCCTTAGTGAGCAATTTTACTCATTCTTATTTGACTATCCTGCAGTTTCCGGGAGTGCTCGCTTACTGTATGTCCAAGTCTGCCATTGACCAGTTTACACGCTGTGTTGCTCTTGGTGAGGAAATCACTTTTATTCACCCTCCCAGAATGTCTGTAAAATGTGCAGTTAAGATTGTCACTGTACCATGTGAAATTGTGATTTGTGCTCAAATTATATTTCAGAGTTGGCACCAAAGCAAGTACGGGTCAACTCTGTTGGGTAAGTTCGATTTACATTGTTCTGTGTATTTATTGTTCTGTGTATATTTGCACTCGTCCTCACTGTCGTGTCTTTGCACTTTATGTAGTCCTGTATAACGTGCTGCTGTATTGTTGCGTGTTGCACCATGGTCCTGTAGAAACGACATCTCATTTCAATGTATACGAGAAATGACAATAAAAACCTACTTGAACTTGAACTTAATTGATTGTTATTAAGGCTATATGAGCTCACTGTTGTAATGATGCCTTTTTTTTACAGCCCGGGCGTAATCATTACAGAGGTCCACAAGCGTGCAGGTCTGGATGAAGAACAGTATAAACAAGTAAGGCCCAATTTAGATCTTTACTGTGACTCTTCATAATATCTCTTCACTTTTTTCTACAGAATTATTTAATATTTCAGACCAGGTAACCCTCATAATTAACTATTAATTTACATTGTGTGTCACGTCTCCTTTCCCTCCATGTTGCTGTAGTTTCTTGAGAAGTGTAAGGTCACTCATGCCCTTGGCCGACCAGGTGACGTGGAGGAAGTGGCTCAGGCAATTGCCTTCCTGGCCTCAGACGCCGCTACCTTCATTACAGGTGTGAACCTCCCGGTGGACGGAGGCCGTCATGCCATGTGCCCACGGTAGAGCCCCATCACCATAACAAATCTGATCAGTTGTGGTAAATGGGAATAAAAAGAATAAATACACTGCCATTTTGAAGACACTTGTGTTAATTAATTTTTTGTATTAAACATAGTTTGAGGTTGGTGAATGCATACATTTTGACGACTCTTGTCGTTCTCTTGTTGTCTCCTGTACACGCACGCGCATTAGACTGTATTTCATTATGATTAGGTGATAGGACACTTTTCCTTTAATTCTGCAACGGAGAGCATATTTTACAGTTATAAAATCAATTTATTCTTTCAAACGATTGTAATAAAAAAATAAAACGCATGAATAAACTGATTAATAAGAATTATGACACTATATTTAATGAATCACAAATTTGCAAGCAACCTCACAGGTGGAATTAAAAAGTCGTTCTATTTATGCATGAATTGACAGTGTCGGAAAAGACAGTTAAGAAAACACAACACTGCTCATGACTGAGGTTTCATGCGTAGTTTGAAGAGGTCCAAGTTAAGGTTAGCTGGTATCTTTCCAAGAGAGAAACCATTTGATTAAAATGAGTACAAAACACAGCAGCTGTTCTATACAGTACAATTACCAATCAGACAACAATAAAGTAATGTAGTTCATATGATGGATACATATTAACCATTAGTGTGCATACAGGGCCTTGCCATACGTACAACATGATTTTCATGGAGATCTTCACACCAGTCTTTAGTCCATACAGAGTCATTGCAGATTTAAAACCCTTCAAGCATGCTACCTTCATTGGCGTTGTCGAAACTGTTCTTGCCATGGATCTGCTTCAGATGTTTGCGTAGGACTGGTTTGTGAGCGAACACCATTTCGCAGTAGTTGCACCGGTGCGGTTTGTCGCCGCTGTGCAGGTTCAGGTGGTCCAGCAGTGAGCACTTCTGCGTGAACGTCTTGCCACATATCTTGCACTGGAACGGCTTGATTCCGGCATGGACGCGCATGTGCCGGTGCAGGTTCCCCTTCTGTGTGAACGTCTTGCCGCAGAGAAGGCACATGAAAAGCTTGTGCATCTTCAAGTGGTTGGCGTAGTTCTCCAGCTGGCGGAAGACGCGGGTGCATTTCGGGCACTGGTGGTACCACTGCATGCCTTTGTCGGCGTTCCTCGAACAACTCCACACGTTCTCCTTCCCCGAGCCGCTGGGACCGGGAGACGACAGCGCGTAGTCGAGAGTGGCGTTGGGGGTCATCTCAGCAGGCCGCGTCTCTACAGTCGAGTTAATGAGCGAGTGCTGGGGCTCTGGGGAGCAAAGCGCAGGGGACCGAGCAGGGACACTCTGGAAGTTTTGGGAGATCTGCATTCGATCGTCCACTGACTCCACTTTAATGATATTAATGGGGCTCTCCTCTCCTTGGCCCTTCCTCCGAAACATAGGAGGAGACCTGGGTTCAATGATTACATCATCGTCGTTATCGTCTTCGATCACATTGTCCACATCTTCATCATCATCATCAAACACAGTTTGAATATGTGGTGTCTCTCGCTGCTGCGTGTTAACGTTGGAAGGCTGATGAGAACGATGGGCGTCCTCGACCTTCTGAGGCTTAATAAACTTATTCAGGGCTTTTGTGCATTGCTCCACAATATGGCCCATCTGTAGGAAACTGGCGACAGTCAGATAGTGGACCAATTCCAGTTCTGGGAACTCTAGTGTCCCTGTATAGCAGGAGAGAAGCAGTCTCTGTCCAACTTCTGCATCCTGCTGCGTGGATATCTCCACATCATGCGAGTCCTGAAGGAAAAACTGGTCTCTGAGGAAAGGCGAGCCAGCAGCAAACACGACTTTGTGGCCAGGAATCTCGAGGTCATTGATGCGCACAATGACATCGCAAAAACGCCTGTCTTTACGAAGCGCGTCCATCTTCTGCAACATGGAGTCGCCGAATGTGGCAAAACTGAACTGCAGAACAACACCGTCCTGTGCCATGGTTCACCTGAAAGAAAAGCAAAACAAGAGCGCGTGCATCAGCCAACGTGCCGCAGTCCTGTTACGCCGTTACGGGGCTATATTATATTATGGCCTGTATTGCATTTGTCCTTTAACGCAAGCGACATCCAACAGTATGACTTGGTTGAAGCACTGCATTGTTCAACCAAACTCACACAGGGTAGCAGCGCATTGGGGTTTTTGTTTTTAGATGACTCTAACGTGATTAACACAATAAACAATAACCAGCTTCTGAAACTACATCAAGTGTCATTCAATAATAATCTTACACAATGCAACTTGTAATGAAACAGGCTGGCCACAATAAAAGCCCGCTGTATACCGGCGGCGTGTAACACACATCACTGCAGCGCACTACATCAGCTAGAAAACTAGTCGGCAATACAGTAGCTACAGTAGCTAAGCGTTAGCCAGTTAGCTAGCTAGGTTCCTTTCTTTCTTTCTTTCTTTTTTAAACGATTATCTCGCCCGCAATAGCTAAATAGGTGCCGGATGTAAAACCTGAGGTAAAACGCTACAAGGCAACGCAGCACTTATCGACGACACACCTCCAAAGAAAACAAGTAAAGCGGGGCTAATCGTTTTCGGGTGAATGAATACCTGGCACAACAGCTACGGCCAAAATCGCATACTAGCGTACTAAATAGTGCGGGTGAAAGAAGATGCGCCACCTACGGCTCGCGTACCGTTTTCACATACTATTTAGTACGGGTAGTATGCGGTTTTGGACGTAACCAATGGTGCAGTCATATGCTGAAGGAGGTGGGCGGGGCCTAGAGATGGGACGAGTATCAGGGCATTTCAATTCTTTAGTCTTTATTTGTTTTACATTGCAAAAGGCGAAGTGTAAAAAAAAAAAAACCAAAAAAAAAAAAAAACACTTCCAAACTTATTATAATGTCCACGCTTAAAATAAAATAGATGTGTCTATCATGCTGATTTTTTTTTTTTTTTATTATTATTTTTTTCTCTCTTCATTTTCTGCTCATTTTAGTTTAGGCATGTTTGTGCACAAGGGGGCAGTATCAGATATATCAGGGATGTCCAAAACTTTTCTTATGTGGGGAGCCAGGTGGAGAAAAAAATAAATAAATATATGGAGTCAAGGGCCACAGGTTATATGCAACAATGGAAAAATAAAGAAAGAAATAATAGGCTTAGTTTATCCATTACACCGTTGCATTGACTTTTGATTGAAATGAATAACCGAATAGATAATACTTTTTGCTGTATGCTTGAATCAGTGCCGTGTAAATGAAGGTTTTACATATTTCATGGTTGTATTCTTTCATTACAGCAACTGATTCCTGGCAAATTCCTGGCAGACACCCTGTCCTCTTGCCTGCGTGCCTAAAAAAAAAGTCTCTTTCTATTATTTGTTTCTTTAATGCTGCCATGTCTACACAAAAGCTTGGTAACATAGGCCTATAGATTTATCCTCATTTACATTTTCATGAGGGGTAAGAGGAGACGATTTGGAGCTGATTCGTTTTCAGCTTCGGTTTTAGGCCTACGTGATAGCAGCTCCAACCAGATTCTTTTTTTTTTTACTTTCTTAATAGTGCCTTAATATTAGCCAACTTGAATTGTATATTGTATTTTAAAAATAGTTTGCGAATAGTTTAAAAAATGATGATGGGCCGCAGTTTTGACACCCTGATACAAAGGAAATGTTGGGCAGTAGCATGGCTACAAGTAGCAAAGCTATTAGTTTAACTACATTTCCCAGTAGCGGCCTGGTAGCGTTGCTACTTTTTAAATCAAATAGCTTGTAAGTAGTTAAAATAGCTAATTCTAACCACATTTAGTGAATATATTTTAAACAAGCTTAGGCACGCCTAGTTTTGCCGGACCGACATCGACTGCACAGCATTTATAATACAAATATTAATGGTAAAATATCACTGAGGGGATCTTGGAACTGGATTGTCTTTAGTATCGTTTTGCTGAGTAAACTTTGTTCTGTTCAGAGCAAAAATCATGGAATGACAGTGATTAAATGCAAAAATGATAAAGTGACCCTTATGACGTAACATGGACCTATAACAAACCAATATGTTTTGCAACTATACACTGAAAGATTTGTGTTAGCCTCAGGGAGAACACACACACACACCCTGCAAGTGTCACATGTCATGTCAGAAATATGACATAGGGCCTTTACAACAAAGAGATAAATAATTTTGATGGCAAGAGACTATGCATTGCATATCAGCCATCTGAGATTGTAAAAACCAATTAGCTTAGGAAGATTTGCTTTTGTCTTCAGTTCCACTGGAAAGCAACTGAAAGACATTTAGCTATAAATCCATTTGAAAAGAGATGAAATAGACATGCATCAATAATCAGTCATTTGTTTATTAGACACAAATTGTAGCAAAAAGGATCTGGCAAATAAAGAGATTGTGATTCTGTGCAACAAAAGTGATATTTGCAGTTATTTTTTGATTATTTTGATTATTAACTGTGATTAAAAACACACTTAAAAACATTAAGCCTATGAACCACTGCATTTCTTCACACCACTTCAGTAAAATATTACTTGAATCTTAGACTTGGAATTAAGTCCAACTTTTCATGACTTGTACCTGATGAGCTTATTAGACTCTGATTTTGACTTGGACTTAAATGTTTTACAATGTTGCATGCCACGATGTGTAAATAGGCTACATAAATCATTTTGTCAAGATTAAATAACATTACATTGCTTCTACATCTGACTGCAATTCATTAAAGTAACCAGAATCCCCTCCGCCCCGGGACTCCATTCAGGACCCGACTTGAACTTGCATGTGAGGGTGATATGACTTAGACTTGCCTTAGACTTGAGGATTAGTGACTTTACAAAGCTGCCCCTCTCTCAGAGCATGAAATGAGAATTTCATGTTTCACCAGTGTGCTCACAGCATACAATGTGACAGACTATTATTACAATTTCTTACTAGCAGTTACTCGCTTGATTTGGTGCATTGTAGAATAACATAAAACACATTAATATTTCTCCTTTGATTAGTGCAATTACAATGTTAAAACTGTGATATTGATAAATATTTAATATACAGCCCTAGACAGTCGTAACTAAAAATATCCTCTTGAAAGCATCTAGATCAATGTTTCTCTAATCCTGGTCCTGGAATATTCATATATTACACATTTTAGTGTTCCTGCTTTAAGACACTTATGTTAAATTCAGTATAACTTAATTAGCTGATAAGTTGAGTCAGGTGTGTTAGAGCAGGATAAACACTAGAATGTACAGTGCATGGGGGGATATACGTCTAGGATTGGGCAAACACTGCACTAGATACCAAAGTTGATGACAATGTAAGTAGAAGAAATGCAAGCTCACCAACTAAAACAAAGCAACGGAACAGCATACCTTTCCTTATTTCATATGTTGACACTTATTTGTATAATTCATCTTTCCCCTAAAAAGCATGATTGAGGGTTTAAACTGCAGATTATGTCTCTGCAGTTTCTATAGTGGAATGTTCTGACTTCAGCACCCTCATTTTAGAAATTCTTCTTTCTTTGGCTTGATGCCTGTGCCTATGGGGCTAAACATGTATCAGGTTTTTCAGATTCCTTTGCCTGTAAAAATTATTTAGTAAGAATAAGTGTGCCTCTTGATGTTCAGCATACACCTTTGAGACACAGGCTGAACACACACACACACACACACACAATTCTACCATGGAGAGTGACACAGACAATTAGGTAGACTCTCCAGTTTGACCTTTCTCTTATTCCATATATAGAAAGAGCTGGATGCTAGCACTGCTTTTCTTTAAATGTCATGCATATACATGTGTTCTTTGGTTTCAAGTAGGTAATGCTTAGAGACATTTTGTAATGGTTCTGATTTAATTTTTTTTTAATTATAAACACCTGTAGAGCTCACACAGATATGGAACTCGGTGGATTACTGCAACATTGTAATCACTGCTCATGGAAGTAAAACGAATCCTACAATAAAGATAGTAGCAGAGGGAGCTCAGCAGTTGACCAGAAGGTTGCGAGTTCAAATCCCACAGCTGCTGGAGGTTCTTGAACAAGGCCCTTAAATCAAAGCTGGTTAGCTTTATGCTTAGCTATGTGCCTCACTTGTGTCACTTGTGCATAATAGAGTCTGCCAAATGAATAAAAGTAAAAAAAAAAAAAAAATCTAAACACCTGGACATTTTTAAAATAAATACTTAAAATGGGCAACCGTCCATCAAGTTCAAACCACTTACAAAAGTCAGAACTTTAATAATAAAAAATAAATATTTAAGATGTATTACAAGAAGATTTCCACATTCCAAACACTTTTAGTAATCAGGGCAACAGCACAGAGCTCTAAACCCAAAAAATTCAGTTTCTAACAGCATATTTATAATGGAGAATTTAAATCGCTTAAAAAGCAGGTTCATTGAAAGCAGTTTAAATATGATATCTGTCTACAAACAAAATCAGGGTCAAAACCTTTTGTACATATTTTATATTTTCCATAATAAGTGTCCAAATAAAGGCATACGTTAGCTACAATTGTCCTCATTGTCACGGTGTAGTAGGAGTCGGACGCAAGCGCAAGCCGATGGACATTTAAACATTTATTCCACACACTAGACATGCAACTACACACACTAGACATGCAACAGCATAACTGGAAACATCAAACAATGAAGGACAAACTGGATGGGAACACGAGGGCTTCTTATACAAACACTAATTACTGACAAACGACACGCAGGTGGGAACAATTACATCACGAGACAGGGAATCACAAGCAAAGGGCGCATGGCGCTTGTCGCTGTAGCAGCCGCCACGCACCGCAGCGCGAGGCGGCGTGCACGTGACAGAACCCCCCCTCTATCGTGCGGCTCCCGCCGTGCACACAGGCAGGGGATCCCGGGCCCAGGCCCATGGGGCCAACGTCCATGTCCGGGTGGGTGCGCAGAGGCCGGCATTGCGCCTGGGTCCAATCACCATCCCTAGCACAGCCAGGGATCGGAGCGCTGACGTGCCCTGCTGGGGCAGGACGCTGCGCGTTGCCGTCCCCAAAGCCCTGGGGCGGAGCAATGACGTCCTCGGATACGCCTCCTGCGGCGTCAGGGACTGCCTCGGCGACTGTCATCATTCCCCCCCCATCATTTCTAGGGGGGGTGGCGGGCCGTGGCTGCTGCTGGGTCCATGGCGCGATCGGGTGCTGTGGATATCGGCATGGAATCGGGAGGGCGGCAGGCGTTGGCTGATGCGGGCTTGTCGGCGTGACCTAAGAGCCCTGGGTAGTCAGTTCCACTGTTCTTCCTGTTGTGACAGCCTTGTATGTAGTTGTATGAATATGCTGCTTTCAAGCTTGCATCGCAAAGAAGATGTTTATGCTATGTTTATGAACTGTCCTCCTGTTACAACTCTACACAGGCTGCCCTATTTTAATTGTTAGAGAGCAGCCTGTATATTAGTCATCATAGTCATTGCCATAAACAAGGTTTACAGTTTTTCATAGCTTATTATATAGTGACTAAAGGTTACATGCAAGATTGTGATATACGTAAAATAGTTAAAATAATACTTTGTTTCTCACATTGGGAATAATAAATCACTGCTATAAAATATAACTCCTGCACAATGTCAATGTTACCTGTCTGTACGTACACGCATTACACTCACAAACGACACACAAGTGGGCTAACTTAACAAGACTAAACAGGGCGGGGACATGAAACAAGGACTAAACCAAAACACACACATTACACCAAACGCACCGCAGCGCAAGGTTTCCTCTAATAAATAAAGTCATAAAATAGATAAAGATAATAAAACAAATAACACTCACATTATATAATGTTTTACTCATTTATTGGATAAAATTATTCTAAATAAAATTTATTTGTTGGAAAGAGCATGTGACCCTCTTGAACAGAAATGACCTCGACCAAACATTTCTGGTAACCGTAGATCAGTGCCACACATTGGCTTGGACAATTTTGACCCATTTCTCCGTGCATAACTGCTTCAACTCAGTAATGATCACTGGATTTCACAGCATTGTAATTAGATTAAGGTCTAATTAGACATTTTGCATCGTCCATTCCTAAACACATGATTTGTTTTTTGCTTTGACCTTTCTTTAATGGACTAACTTGTGCGTTTAGGATCATTGTCTTGCTGCAAGGCCCACCTTCTGCTGAGCTTCAGTTCACAGACAGAAACCCTGACCTTCTCCTGTAGAATTTGTTGATACAATCCAGCATTCATAGTTCTGTCAACGATGGCAAGATGCCGTGGTCCAGTGGCAACAAAACAGCCCCAAACTATGATTCTGCCACCAAAGTGTCTTACAGTTGGAATAAGGTTCTTATGCAGCAAAACAACAGTCCTAAACACACAATCCAGTCTATAAAAGAATGGTTGAAGAAAAAGATTTTATGGAATGGCCAAATGAAAGGTCGGATCTTAATCTAGTTAAAATGCTGTGGCCTGAAGCAGAGTGTTAATGCAAGAACGCTAATCAATATCATTGAGTTGAAGCTGTTTTGTAAGGAGGAATAGGCCAAAATTCATCCAAGCTGATGTGCAGGACTGATTAACAGTTACTGAAACAGTGTTTGGTTCTTTTGCCAAACATACAGCTTCTCATTAAAGACAAAACATTTTATCATCTGTCCATCAAAAATCCTGCCAGTAGTCTTCTTATCCAGGTGGTCTTTAGCAAACTTTAAATGGGCAGCAATATTCTTCTTGGATAGTAGTGTCCCCCTCCTTTGTTATGCTCCAAAGCACATCCTTATTGTTCAGTATTATTGATTGCTTGATGGTGGACTCATGAACACTGACATTGTCTGGTACGAGAGGGAACTCCAGATACTTAGACTTTACCCTGGGGTTCTTTGTGATCTTCTGGTAAATTACACATCTTGCTCTTGGAGGAATTTTTGTTGGAGGACCACACATTGTGACAATAGTGTTAAATTTTCTCCATTTGTACACTATCCCAAACTCTTTAGAAATTGTATTGTAACCTTTTCCAGCCTGATAAGCATCAACATCTCTTTTTCTGAGGTCCTCAGAAATCTTTGACCAACGCATGGCATGCATTCACAAATCTGTATGGTGACCAGACTTTGATAGTAAAGACTCAAGATTATGTTAAAAATAATAATCATTGGGCCAGGATCACCCAAACTGAACAGATAACCCTAGAGGTTCACATACTTTTTCAAACAATCACATTTAATGTTGCATCATTTTGTTCACTAAAGTAATGAAAAATACCATACCATTTTGTGTTATTCATTTTTTGGGTTCTCTTTATCTATTTTTATGATTTAGATGAAGATCTGATCACCATTTATATTGAATTTATGCAGAAATGTAGTGAATTCTAAAGCATTCACAAACTTTCTATCACCACTGTATGTCTGCCTAAAATGGTTTGCAATGAAAATACACAGACAAAATATAAATTTCTGTCTATATTGTAACCACTTATCGTAATCATTTTGGAGACTGTATGTTGATACACTCTGCTGGAGCTGAAGCTAAAGAGAGAGAAACACTACTCTCTCTGGTGGTGAGCAGGATTCAAAAATTTGATCTTTGTTAGCACGCAATCAGTCAAGTACTGGCCCCTATGTGATACATGATCTCAATCATAATAATAATGTGACCCAAAAACACACATAGGAATGTTCATGCCATTAACACTTTTGTCCTATTTTACTACCCTTCAGGGCTGAGAGGGCAGAATCAGAAGAAGCAGTAAAAGTCTAATAATTGGTAAAATTACTATTGTGTGTCGCAATGAAAGAAACTTAGGCAGGAATGGGACAGGGAGAGTCTTTCACACACAAACCATCACAAAAGAAGTGACATTTGAAACCACTGTGTTTATGTGATGAGGCTGGTTTGCTCCCTGTGGTCCCACAGAGCTGCTGGGGTTTGTTATCTCTTTGCTGAGCTTTTACCACCTATACTCGCCTCTGACCAAACTGGTTTCTGTGCCTGTTTTTTCAATAACACAACACAGTAGTGCAATTTAACACCGCACACAATAGGATTACACTGTATAATGGATCAAATATGTGAAAACTGTAAAATGTTAACTGATGCTTTCTATATATCTGTTGCCATAGCAGTCATTGTATTTTTGCAGACCAGTGATTACAAAGACAAATGTCACTGTAAAGGACCATTTACAAAATGAGACACATGACACTCTGCAGGAATCTCAAACATATGTCAGTTTATTTACTTTTCATTCAAAGATTAGCCAGTACCACAGTTAACCACAGTATATCCAGTATCCCCTGTGATAGTTTACACTTCAGCTTAATCATGCGTTTAGAGGCCCAGAGATAGTGTAACCAAGTCAAATTCTAAAATCAGCTTCAGAAACATTGGGTAACATACTAGGTGTTTAGTATGCTCAGTGTTTGTGTGGTTTATTCCATTGCAGATGTGTTTGGGGGAAGACTCACTATCACAGATAGTGACGTTGGATGCTGCAGGAGCAGGACTCACTTCTTGTGCTCCTCAAACTGCTCCACCTCGCTGGATTCATCCACCACTTTGCCGTTGACCATGGTCTGGGTGACAACCTTCACAATCTTCCTTGTCCTTATCTCAGGCTCTTCTGTCAAAAGGACAGAAAAAGCTGTGTCAATATTAAAGGTACTAAAATGACAGTCTGGCATAAGAGAGTCAGTGGAACTTACTTTTAGTGGCTGAAGCCTCTTTTACCCTAAAACACACAAAAAAACCAAAAACAAATGTAATTCTTTTTCAGAGCCTTTTCAGCCACATATGTCCTTTGACACCCCCATTGGTCCTAATATTTAATTTCTGGTTTCTGCACTTACACCTCCTCTCCCTCCAGCAGTCTCCTGTAAGTGGCAATCTCCAGCTCCAGGTTCTGCTTGACCCTCAGTAGCTGTTCATAGTCGGTTTTAGTGCGTTGCATGTCGAGACGTAGTTGTGAGAGTTCCTCCTCTAGCTGCATCAGTGTTTTCTGCATGTGCTCCATCTCGAGGGTGTATTTATGATTTGTCTCTCCAAGGTTCCCCTCCAGAACACTAACCTGGAAAGAACCATATAACGTGACATATTTATATGGTAATGTCATATTAGATGAATATGGGGATGAAATAAAGCTTAAGCTACCTCTATAAACCCAAGTTGGCTTGTATCTGGGACTCAAAGGCCAAAGAAAAATACACTAACAAACTTGGCCAACCAACTGTCTTTTCTTGTCCATGTCCCATCGGATGAGTTTATAATCTGTCAGTACCTGTAGCATTTCCTTCATTGTTCAGTAATACATCATGCAGGAGTAAACACAGTTAATTACAGTCTGTGTACACACCAAGGCAAACAGCAGATGCAGTAGGCTCTTGCTTCCTGAGCAGCTAAATAAAGTGTAGACATGGTCTTGACATATTGTGTGATTACAGACTGATTGATTACCCTAAAAAAATTACCTCAAATAACATTTGGATTTCTGGAATTTTGTGGATTTTTCTACAAAATGTTGAAAGCATAACAGCTAATAAACAGAGACTCATTTTTTTGGACTTCAGTAAAGGTTAAAGGTCATTACCTGTTTGCGCAGGCTATCGAGCTCCACTTCAAGCCCCTGCAGGAATCGGCGTCTCTCGTTGAGCTCGTTCTGAGCACATCGTAGAGCTTCGTTACTCTCCTTCACCTCCGACTGCACTGTCTCCAGCTGAAATACACACATACTGATTAAAACTGTGATCATGTAACATGAAAGAAGGAGAAGTTTACATGTGTAACCTGTAGGTTGAGCTGACCAAAATGATGTTTATTCACTCCTACTGACCTTTTTTAGGTACCACATTTCAGCGTCCTCCTTGTTCTTGCAAGCAATGCCCTCATACTGGTCCCTCAGTTCAGTCATGATGGCTCCTAGGTCCGGCCCTTGGGCTGCATCCATCTCTACATTCACCTGCCCATTGGCCAAACGGCCCTTTAGTGTGCTCATGTCCTACAGAGAGTGCAGAGAGTCAGGATGAGTATACTTATGTACAGTGGGATGTTTTTAGTCTAGTCAGTTTTTATTGTCACCCTATTCATATATGCAAATATAGTGAAATGAGATTAGGTGCCTCTACGATCAAAATGCAAAATACAAGACAAATCAGAGACTGTACACAAGGTGTACTACATAACCATAAAATGGTACACAAAAAAAGTCAACAGGAGTGTTTTTTAGCTTCTAGGACTTACAACACATACACCATAAAACAGCAATCTACTTGCTCTGTACAACATCTGTGAGTATGTCAACTAAAAAGGTAGATAAAGTAAGGCAGATAAGCTGTATAACGCAAGAGACTATAAATGATCACATAGTATGTATGTAGTAGAAGATTGGCATTTATAATAGCAAACATCCTGGTGTGCTGTAGATAGATATCGTCGCTGTCCAATGAAAAACATGTATCTCCACTTTTTGCGTTTTTAACTTTTTTTCAGATGTGGAATGTGGGCAAAAACCTCCATCTACCCCCCAGCAGATGACATCTAAATGAATAATGAAAAGCTGACAAATCACACCGCGAATCCTATTGTGTATGATGCTCTCTATGAAAAAAAGTGTTCCTGAAAAATTGGAATTTTTGGGATACATGCTTTTCATTGGACAGCGACGATATGCATGATTAATAATACAAATAAAATAATTCTGTAAAATAAAACAATTATGCTTTGTGTATAATACTGCCATTTGGTGTTATGTGTATGTGATCTGGGTGAAATGCACAGTTTGCAGGGCACCACACCCACCTATCTAAACACACCAATCCTTTAGGATCAGACTTTTATCTCTCTGTGGATGTGTGCGTGTTTGTGTGTGTGGGTGTATTTGTCACTCTAATGGTCATGGATACACTAGGTGTTCCCATTTACAATAGACATCAACAGCTCTGCGGTTGTCACATACACATCCAGTACATGTTTATAAACCACTCTTGTTCACATAATACTGACCAATCTGAAATACTATGAAATTAAATAATACACTTGCAAGTGTGGCCTCTTTGTGGACTTATTTATGACTATTGGTTAAGCTCATTTTCATTTTCTTACAGTATATCACTATAAGCAGCAATTCAATCATTTATTAAAATAAACATAACCTCTTCATGGTTTTTCTTCAGGAAATACAGCTCCTCTTTTATACTATCTAGGTCTCCTCGGAGGGTTGTGATGATCTGATCGTGCTCTTGTTTGGCCCTGCGCAGAGCAACACAGTCCCTCTCCACTGACTGACACAGAGTAGCCTCGGCCTCCCATCTACATAAACACAAAAGTACAGGAATACACACAAAACACACACATACACATGAACGTCCATGAGGGGTTCTTCCAGGTGTCTCTATTCATTTTTATCCCAGTTATGCAGAACTCACTTGATCCTGAAGTCATCTGCAGCCAGTTTGGCATTGTCAATTTCCACCATAATGCGAGCATTCTCCAGCATCCTTTTCCTGACCTAAAGAGCACAGAAGCAGAGTTGGTTTGGTTTATGCATGTTGATGAAATTGACCAATCATAACCTAACCACTAACTAATGAATCTCCACCATTTGACTGTATGTTTTTTAAAAGGTGCAGCTTTTACGGCCAAACCTCCTGTCCAATAGCATGAGCCTGAGCCATCATGCCCTCGATGTCATGACCTTTAGGCGTCTTCTCCAGCATCAGCTGCTTGATCTTCTGCTCCAGGTCGGCATTGGACTTCTCCAGTGACCGCACCTTGCTGAGATAGCTGGCCAGTCGGTCATTGAGACCCTGCATCGTCTCCTTCTCATTGGTGCCGTTCAGAGAGAGGTTATTCAGGATGTTGAGGCCGTTGCCCACAGACATGGAGCGCGAGAGCGAGAGTGTGCTTGCTGAAGAGAGTAACACAGAGGCTTTAGAGCGGCCCCGACTTCCTCCTTCTCGCAAAGAGCCGCTTGAGAAAGAAGGCTGGCGGCCTACTGAGTATGTACGCACTGAGAGGTTGGCGGTCATGATGGCAAAACGAGAGTGGCTGTACTACAGTATGTCAGATGACTGTGGACAAAAAGTGAATATGACACAGTTAGGGGACTTGCAAGCTATATACACATGACCCTCATGGCATATTGCAACTATCCTGCAATAACAGACCTTTTACATACATTGTATCATTTGATAGTGTTGCGATAGATATTCAATGATATGAAGAAAAACGTTTGCAGACACATTTCACAAAAATAGTAAAAAACGTGGGTTAAAGGAGGAAAAAGATCAATTGAATGAGGTATTGTACTTACACCAAAGCTTTCCAAATAATGGACACAATCTGCGTTTGCCTTAGACCTCTTAAAGCAGGTGTTATTTATATGGGTCCGGCTGCTCAGGTGAGGCAGGGCGTTTGTGCTGGGGCTATTCTTGAATCCTGATTGGCTAGAACTCTCCATGGCCGGCCAATCAGATTACTCCACAGCTTGCATGCTAGTTGAAATTTTTGGCAATTGCATAAATGCAGTTCCTGGAACGCTCTAAGAAACTCCAAAACAATTAAGATTTATACAAAACAATCATTTATCCCCTATGCCCTAAGGAAGTCAAAAACAAACAAGAAAGTTAACCACAAGAACTGCAAGTTTGTTTTGTCTTAAGAAAATCACTAAAATGCTTAAAAGTCTTCAATGAATGAATAAATGAATGAATAACACTGGAAAAGCGCAAATGATGATGCAGGATGGGTGAATCTACAGGAATATTTGTCAGTGTTCTACAGCGAAGAACTACAACTAAGAAGGAATCACACACATCATTGATAATTTAATCATCTTTACCTTATAAATATAAGGAAAAAAAACAGGCCTCATAATTATAATTTTTTTCAGAAATAATAATACAAAAAATAATAAAAAATATCCATATCCTTTACTACATGCTACCAGAAAAATTCGCTCAAGCGCATTGAATAACTGAAAGTAAAGATCTCTGATCTCTCATCACTACAAACAGTAAATATGTCTGGTCAGTTTTGTATGTACTATAATTACAGAAACTCCATTTAGTCAGTCTTGCATAACCTGTTTAACACACTGGGAGTTTCGTCTTGGTTCTCCTAGGTGAAATGGTCCAGTTACAGACACAGTGACACTACTTAGAGAGGGTACATAAACATGAAACCACAGAACTGTGCTTCATACTGGGTTTGGCCCTTGAAGAAAGCACCGACCAGGAGAAAGCCTGAACAATAGGCAGCTCACAAGGGTGAAAGGCAAAACCCCTGAGAAATTGGTCACCTGACATATTCCTATCCGGATTCTTGATTCCATCCTCTATTGTGCTGCGTGTTGACTCTGTAACACCCCTCTGCCCTTTAATCACAGGCAGGAGAATATGCATAAGTAAAGGTGAATTAATGATTGCAGAGACAATTTGTTTTTACAAATATCAAACGTATAGAGTGTAAGGCCTGAAGTATTTCTTATAATGCTTAATGTGAACCAAAATAATTAATCCCTGCTGATTTTTTACTGTGAAGAAGGGAGATATAACGGCCTGTTTTCATCTTGCATTCATCACTGTAAGCAGGACTTTTGGAAGTTTTGTAGCACATTCTGTTAGCACCATCATGTGGGAGAAAAAAGGAAGTGCACACTCTGTGCTGCTAATATTCAGTAGTAATATTTATATACAATCAACTCCACAAGTATTGGCACATTTCAAGAGAATAGGGAAAATTAATTGTATAAATTAATAAATCTAAACAATAATTCACATTTTTCACTCAAACAATTGGAGAAACAACTTACATTTCCTCTAACAAAAATTGACAACTTATTTTTAAATAATAGTATATTCTCTCAAAAACATACACACATTATATATATACACTAGCGGTCAGAAGTTTGGGGTCACCCGTCATATTTTATGAATAATCATTATTCTATTCACTAAACTCTTCTACAATGTAGTAGATCTAATATATCTAATATAAACCACACATCTCAAGGTATCTTTAGAGGTTTTGTTTGGTATTTAAAGTATTTTGGGAAAAAGTTATTTAAAAGTCATTTAAAAAGTTAAATAATAAAAATTAAATGATAAAGGAGAAATGACTACACATAGATAATTCCAATATATTATTTAAGTCTCCACTTTAAGATTTGATCATCGCTTTCCAAAAAAAGAGGCATTCTGGGTATTAATGTTTATATTAACATCACTTTTGATGCAATTAAACTTTCATAGTCATTTTGTAGCCATCATTCTGGACACATAATGTTTTACGGTTTTCTATAAATGATTTGAAATCAAAGTGCATAAACACTAGAACCATATTACAATCATTTTATAGATGTATCTGAAACAAAATGGAGTTTATATCACTGAAAACATTGATTCCAAACTTTTGAGCAGCGACCCGAAACCTTTGACCACTAGTGTATATATATATATATATATAATTATATTATATTATTATTATATGTATATTTAAATAAATGTCTGTTATATTGCTCAACGGCTGTGCATTTGTGTCCTGCTTTCCGCCACATCGTGACAGACTGAGAAATTAAAATATATATGGCCCACGGGGATACTTATGCTCACAGTAATCAGGGGGACAGGACTGGAAACAGGTGGTTACACTCAACACAAACCAACTGGGCGGAGCTAGACAAACATATACACAACCCCATGTCGCGCATGTGTGACGGCCGTGGTCATGGTGACTGCCACGCTGGGCCATGCGCACAGCCGCGCACAACGACACCCAAAGGGGGCGGAAGGGGGGGCCCGTGGGGCCAACATCCATGTTCGGGCTGTGGCACAGAGGCCAGCCTTGCGCCAGGGTTCAATCACCTTCCCCAGTGCACCCAGGGAGCAGAGTAATGACGTCCTCTGCCGGGGGCAGGGCGTAACGCGTCGTCCCCAAGGCCCATGCTTTTCCCGAGATGGTGAGCCCCCGGAGGAGTTCTGTGAGCCGGTCCCTCGCAACGCCCTCTATGGCGTCAGGATCCAGGACGACGCCTTCCGCGGTGTCAGGGACCTGGGGCACACCTTCTAAGGCGTCTGGGGCCTGAGGTATGCCTTCTAAGGCGCCAGGGGCCTGAGGTACGCCTAAGGCATCAGTGGCCTGAGGTACGACTTCTAAGGCGCCAGGGGCCTGAGGTACGCCTAAGGCATCAGTGGCCTGAGGTACGACTTCTAAGGCATAAGGGGCCTGAGGTACGCCTCCTTCGGCATCAGTGGCCTGAGGTACGCCTTCTAAGGCGTCAGGGGCCTGAGGTACACCTGAGGTACAACGTCAGGGACAGCCTCGGTGACGGTCATCAGCCGCCTCTCCCAAAATTTCTAGGGCGGTCTCCCTCTCCACTCCTGGGAGGCCCGAGAACGGGGCTGGTTCGGTGGCAAGCGGCCTCTGGCAAATCGGCGCGGAAGCTCGACGTGGGGGGGCGGCCAGCCGTGGCTGCTGCTGGGTCCATGGCGCGATCGGGCGCCGTGGATATTGGCATGGAGCCGCGATCGAGAGGGCGGCAGGCAGTGGTTACTGCGGGCTCGTCGGGTGAGGTACGCCTGCGTGGTGATCGCCGCACTGACAGCGACGAGGAACTCGCTTCTCCGCCCATGCTTTTCGAGCTCCCGGAACACCTCATGCTCACTCGTTTCCACCTCGGTAGGAGCAATCTGCTGCCTCGCGGCGTGCTCCGCGAGCTCCCGGTGGAACTCGGCCACGAGAACTGGATCCATGGCAATCAGCCTGGCTGGTATTGTTTCTTCGGGGTCCATCTCCGCCGGTGCAGGTTTCCTTTTCTGTCTGAGGTTTTTCCGGCGGCACGGAGCAGCGTTCTCCTTTGTGGCTCTCTCTGCCGTCAGCCTTGCCGAATCATCGGCTTTGAGGAGAGCATAGAGCTCTTCCACCGGAAGAAATTCCTCCTCCTCGAACTCCCCTTCAGAGCGATACGGGGAGCGACTTGCTGTGTCCTTTTTGGGGTGGTTTATTCTGTCACAATGTGGCGGAATGCAGGACACAAACGCACAGCCACTGAGCAACATAACGGACATTTATTTTAACGTTAATTCAAACCACAAACACTACACGCAACATACACCATGACATCAAACAATAAACCACGAAACAGGACTGGCCCACGAGGATACTTATGCTCACAGTAATCAGGGGGACAGGACAAGAAACAGGTGGTTACACTCAACACAAACCAACAGGGCAGAGCTAGACAAACATATACACAACCACATGTCACGCACGTGACTGCCGTCGTCATGGCGACCGCCACTCTGGACCACACGCACAGCCGCGCACGTGACACAGTCTCAAACTCCATCGTTGCGTTTGACCATCTCCTATTTCCTTGGTGTATAAATAATAGGTTGCACACAAGTCATCCCTCATCCTGGGGAAATTAAAAATACCATCATAAAGGACCATAATAAAAAGTTTCAAAGTCTGGAACAGTAACAATTTGCAAGGAAGAGGACGCATGTGTCGCGCGCGGCTGAGCACGAGATATAGCTTGTGTTTTTGTTTCGTTGTCCTTGTCACGTGAGTGCTGTTAAATGTCCCCAGCTGTTCCTTGTTCGTCCCTTGATTATTAGGTGTTTAAATACCCGCTTGTTTCCATCCTGTGTTGTCTCTGGTTGTTTGTGTGTGAGCACGCCTGTCGCGGCGTGTTGCGTTTTGATATGTCTGTAAACCCGGTCGTAGTTGAATCAAATAAATATGTTTAAAAGTAAGAAGCGAAGCCTCGCGCTTGTGTCCTCGCACTCGCACCTACAACCCGTGACAGCATGAGCATACAATTGGAATAGTGTGTTGTGGTCAGATGAGAACAAAATAAAACATTTTGGCCATGCACACCATTGGCATATTTGTCAGAAAATTGGGACTGCATATACCCATACCCACTATAGAATATGACGGTGGATTAATGATGCTTTGGGGCTGTTTAACAGCTAGTGGTCCAGAGGCTCTCAAAAGATTGATGGCATGAATTCTGTTAGGCACAAGGATATTTTAGCACAAAAACTGGATGCCTGTGCCAGGACAACAAGGTTTGAGCCCTACTGAAAACCTGAACTGACAATGCTTGAAATGTTCTGTATGGAGGAGTCCAAGATCCATCTACAAGTGTTTACAACCTTGTTAGACATTACAGAAAGAACCTCTGTGCTTTTAATTTCTCCAGGGGAGGCTTCAACAAATATTAATTGTGGCACCCGCCAATAATTATGAAACTAATGTTTTGCAGGGAAAAAATGCACTACATAAGAAAACCTTTTATTTTTGAAAAACTATTGTGCTAAAATAAAACTATTCAGCATCCCCATATGTTAAAGTTCAAAATATCACTCATTGCATGTTATTCATTTTTGCTGATTTTCATGAAGTGTGCCAATAATTCTGCAGTTAAGTGTATATACTAGTCATTACTGTCTTTTCTTGTATTAACTTGTTTTGTGATCTGTCGTTTTTTGATGTATAAATAAACAAGCAACATGCACAGTGGTGGAAGTTCATATATCCTGGTGGCAACAAACATAGGAAATATTCTGGATGAATATATTTCACCCACTTGCAAGTGAATTGAAAGTGATACACCCTTAAAAAGCTATAAATACGGCAAAGAAGGTCCTATTTTGTGGTATTATGATACTGTATCTAATGCAAAAAGAATGAGGAATTAAATGTTGGTTGGAATAAAGAAAATATAACATATTTGTGCTGTAGCACCATCATGTAGGGGCACAACAGTACAGTTATATTCAATCTAACTTTTTGAGCATTTCTTAGAGCATCTAAAACAGATATAAATGTCAGCTGCAAATGGTTAGAGAACGTCAACTTAAGGCACTAATATGGCATGAATTTTTTAAAAATTGCAAATTGTATCAAATTAACTTTTCAAAAAATCACAATGCATACATTTGCAACATCCCTGCGGGTTTATGTCCTAATCAATGCACCACTTAAAAAAACTTTCTGTCCCATTTTTTTCTTTCTTGAGCTGAGCCCTGAGGGATCAATTACAGGACTACCTCATTCAATTCAATGCTCTGTTCCAACACTTTACTCAACGTATAAAAACTCAAACTTAATTGGCAGGAGCATTTTGTACCAGATATTCAGTATTAGTTTAAGCGTGATTAGAACATATTTCTGATCATACAACATATGGAACATTTACTCTGTAAGATGAGTAAATGAATAAATAAGTGTGAATGAATAAATGTGATTAGATGTGTTTTTCCCCTATTACTTTGGTTTCACTGAAACATGGCAATCCAGGTATCTATATCACTTATTACCTAAGGCTGATAGTGTAATACCAGTTTTATTTTTTAATTATTAAATAAAAATGTTTCAACCAATCAGAAGTACCTGTATACCACAAGGAGCAGATAAAAACAAAACAAAAAAACCCCCACCTTTCATTCATATAGGCCTATTTGGACCAAGGAATTGTTTTAAAAATGTTTACGACACAGTGCTTCACTGATTGGATTTCACAATGTTCAAAAGCTCATGAGCTGTATTTCAAAGTGGTCTTTTCACATACACACATTGTTTTTACGGACAGGTAGAATTGTTTACAACATCTGGACACAGATCCTTTCTTACGTGCCATCCTACGTTACGTGCCTCATGGTCCAGTCAGGGGTGATGCATTCATTATGTTATATAAAACAGTGTATTATTACAATACAGGTTTTGTATGTCCAAACATGGCAAAAAAAGCCTGCAAGCTTTGCCTGTAACTGCAATTAAATTGAAATGAAATTCATGTGTAATAGTTGAACAAAACAAATGTGAACTGAAGTCAATAGATATTCACAACCGTGATCGTAAAACTTATTGTTTAATTTGATCCTTAACTAAAAATAAAATTGGCACATCCACACCCACCAACCAGTACGGCATTCCCCGGAATCCCCTGCTAACGCTCACATCACGCGGCGAGTCATCTGACTCGCTTCCGCATTCCCAATCACCCAGCTTCTGAACACACACACCTGTTTCCTATCACACTCTCATCCGATCTCAGGCACCTGTTCCCCATTACACTTCCACCTATATACAGCCCTGGTCTCACTTCACTCGTTGCTAAGTATTGCGCCAGATGTTCTGTGACGTGCTAAGTGTTTTCCCGACTGCTACTCCGTGTATGACCTTGAACCCGACTACCCAATATCCGACCCAGCCTTTTACATCCCGTTTACCGATCGCCCGACCTACTGCTTGTCCCCCGTTTACGACCCAGCCTAGCCCTTTCAACTTGTCTGCCAAGTGCAACCCCGCTGACAACCTGCTCTTGCATCCTCCCTGTCCCGAGCCTGATAAAGTACCTTTATCCTCCTATATTGTTCTAACGCACTAGAGTTGTGCAATTGATTTAATTATGATAATTGTGCACTGTAATTATCAGCAATTAACTGTTAAATTAGTATGCTGCCAACCGTTTATTATTATATAACCGTTATTAACTCACTACCTTCACGTTTATTTGACTACATGCCGCCTTAGTTGGTGATCAAAGACATGTATAATAATCACAGAAATTCTACGTAATGGATCTGGCTAGTTCATGTATGGCTTCGGTTACATTTTTCCAGCCTGGAAATTAACTCCACTCTCAGCTTGTCAGTGTTTTTACTGCAATTGCAATTTCCTTTGCAGGTAGCAAAGAGCACTAAAATTACAAACTGCTCCTTTAACCGATGACATGCACAGAATAGAGAAGCTTGCAGGAGTCACAGGAAGTAACAGATGCAAACTTTAATGCATCTTTTAATGCATTTTAAAGACATTTGCTTTAACTTTGAATGGTAAGATCTTTATTGTACTTGGGACACACCCACCACCATGTTAGTGTCACTGCAGTACTAAGAATGTTCCACCACCCAAATAATACCTGGACAGCAGTGATCCTATGTTGGTCCCCTTCCACTGATGGAGGTAGAGGAGGGCTGACAAATCTGCAGAGCGACAGATGGAATACAGTCATTTTATAGTTGTATACCTACAAAGTGCACCTATATAGTATGTGTACCTGATAAAATGGCCAATGAGTGAATGTACAGGGTAGGTGTACCTAATAAACTGGCAACTCAGTGTATATTAGCTATGCACATGGTATGCTTTAGCCATCATTGGTTGTAGTTGAAAGAATAGCATATACTGTAGTGACTTTAGGTAACACATACTAACTGTCAATACTGAAAAATGTAACGCGGTAAGAATAACTTTGAAATATGTCATTAACTTTTTTTCTGGGGTGGCAATTGTGTGTACGAAGGGCTGCACTGTGTATTCTGGGTTGCAGTTTTTTGTACTGGTCTTGAATTGTTTTCTAAGGTAAAACTACTGTTCCTGGCTTTTGTATTTCTTGTTTCATTGGTTCATTGATTTGGTGTGGCTGTTACCAGATAATAATGAAAAAGGTTATTGTGGGGACATTGAGGAACAAATTTTTTATTAGAAACAAATTTAGGAAGTAAAACTATTGTTATTTGTTGTGTACAAGTTAGCGCCATTGTATTTTTACAATCCTATAACTACATGCTGTGTAGAGTGTTGGTAATTAGGGACCCAGACACACTGTATACTCCAATTAGAACAGGAAACGTGGAGGCTAGAGCAATGGATCTGATCTGAAGACGCTTTGTTCACTGCACACAGGCTTCTCGTGGCTGACTGACTTAAGTTGCTGAAATGGGTTCTTCTTTGAAGGCCCATGTAATGTGACTGCACACAGATTGTTGACACTTCAGTTACACAGTGCTCTTCGAGGTGTGATAGTACTGCAAGTGCACACCTTCGTCGCATGGTGGCGATGCTGGAACAAACACAAATGTGTGGATAACAGGAGTCTTCATTGTTTGCAGGTAAGTTTGGTTAACCTGTGTCAAGTAAATGTTTCGGAGAAATATAACAATTTCGTTAATACCTCACCACAGTTACTTATGGCCTTGCAGAGCTACAACAGAGCAAACAGTGAACAGTACAGTAATTCTACTCATGTGTCCAGTGAAAAAAAAACCCTATTCATTACGGAGTGTAATAACGTATAGTGTAACATTATTTAATGGAAACGCAATATGTCCCGCATTAACCATGCTGGTTCTGTATTGACGCTTCTTATGTTTTTTCACATGTAACGTGACCCTTCAAGATGGGACAGTGAAATCGAAATATTCGTGTCAAAGACAACAATTCGGCAATCCGGAAAAGGTTTTGAAGAAGACTGCATAGAGCACTGTTCCAGCCCTCTGCTTTACTTGACATGGCAGTCTTTATGTTTGCTGTTAATAATCGAGAGGTAAGGCTGTTTTTCAGTTACATGTCTGAAGTTTAAGAGTCTATGCATAATTGGAAGAGATGTGTTTGGTTTAGATGTTGCACTATTTTACACATAATTGCTGTAAAAATGCCTGACTGGCAGACTGGTTATGCCCATTAAGGTTGCTAACAAAATTAAAACAGAGAGATTTAGCAAAAAGTGGGCAAAGCTATTTTATGGCATAGAAAGCTATCAACAACATTTCTTGTTAGTAGTAGAGCACCACAGGGCTAAAGTCATGGAGGTCTTTAATGATTAATAATAATATCACAAAGATGAGGCCTTAGTGAATTGCAAAAGTATTTAGATATTGCAAACAAAACTGAGGAATTATAAAGTTTTTCCTTGCAACACTTTGTTGCAGTTTTTTGTTGTTGCAATAACCCTTTTTTTTTTCACACAATGCTAAATAAGTTTTAACACTTCGTTAGAAATTGTACATACCTGTGAAGAACATGATGTCACCGGAAGGCCACTGGCTGCAAGCGTAGGTCACCCCAATTACCTCAATTTGACTCCATTAAGGCTCCCCTAAAAAAGACAATTGTGTTATTTGTGTAATAATTTTTGAAAAGACAAATGTAACACACAAAACACAAGGTCAGAAGTTACAGTACGAGTTGTTTTCACCAAACTCTTAACAATATAAGTCCATCTTCTTTGTGCCAAATAATAATTTTTTGGTGTAGTAATAAATTATTAACCATAAAGACTGTGAAAAACCAAAACCCAAAACCTAACAGAGCTGATCTGGCTAAAGTAGACTGATTACCTGGAGCAGGTGTGTAGAATTAGGGTTAAAAAGTAATTTTGTAGGTAGGTAGCTCTCCAAGAAGAGGGTTGGCAATCACTGGCCTAGACCCATTACAGTCACTTTAGGATGGATAAAAATCACTTCAACAGTGCCAGATATAGTAAGCAGAAATTATGTGTAGCCTACGAATACCATCCATGCAGCTGAAGCTGGTCACAGCCAGGGTAACCATGCTAACCTAGTTGATTGGGAGAACGCTAGTAGAGTCATTCTACAATCAGGGGTATATTTGATGTCCAGTGATGATATTTATATTTGTTTATAAATATTTTCTTTAAAATTTAATCTTTCCATTTTAGAAAAACATATTTTAATATAGTACAAGCCTTTTATCTGCCTCATTTTTCATTTAGCAGGGAAGTAAGATAATGTCCACTTTTACAAGTAGTAAGTTTGGATTACAAAATAATCATCAGAAAGCATGCATAGTCGCATATTTTTATATTAATTTATTTCAAAATAATAACTACATATGCAAACAGGGCTTCATTAAGCAAAGCACCACATTAAAGATGAAATTCTCCATTTAATGTATGTCCGCAAAATTTGTGTCAACTAAGTCTTCAGTGGCAGACATATTAAACACATTTTGGTAAGTCTCCTTTCTTCTTCTTTAATATTTCATAAATAATACTGCGCAGTCGAAGAGTAGATTAATTGACCGTCAACTAGGTTATGTACATTTTTATGATTTCGTAGTTTTAAATGACCTTAGTAAAATAATACTATCAAAATTTATATTAGTCTGATAGGAAAGATGCCATGTGGTGACACATGCAAAAACAACCTTAGCAATTCGGCGCTAAAATAGGAAAAATGTCAACTATGTTACCTGTCAACTTTATTCGGCTGTATTCTGATGAACATGGATCAGTATATTTTTTCAGTTTATCTTAACTTGAGAATTTTCCATCCAAATTAATTTATTCATAACTTATTATATATATATACCATTGTGACAATTCTGTTTGACACATTCTTATCTGTTTCTTATTGTCAATGCTGTGTTTATGAATGAACTAAATGAGAAATAAGAAACAT